>JBBPLF010000099.1:0-68048 GCA_038089615.1 Aureoboletus auriporus
CCCCCTCCTACTCCCCCCTCTCCACCCACGTCCTCTTCAACGACGATCTCTTCCCCCCCTCCTCAACTGACCCTGGCCCGAGCTCTTCCTTTGCCTCCCCACGCCTCTCCGGCTCCCCTGACGTACAGTCTCTCTCCCTCGCTCCCACCGAGACCGATCCCGAGAAACTCGCAAAGGAAGATCCGCTCGCTACCCAGGTCTGGAAAATGTACGCACGCACAAAAGCGAACCTCCCCCACGCTCAGCGCATGGAGAACATCACGTGGCGTATGATGGCGCTCGCCCTCAAAAAGAAAAAGGACCAGGACGAGCCAGACGTGCGCGTCAAGATTGAACACTCGATCTCCAGTCCCTCCCTCTCCTACCCAGACCCACCCCACCCCGAGGAGAGAGGCAGGCCCTTTGCAAAGGGCAAGGCAAAGGTCCAGGTCATCGGCTTTGACGGCACCAACCAGGACAGCACAGAGGATGACGAGTACGTAATTCCTCCCTCCTCTTCCCTCCTTCTCTTGATCCCCTTCTCCTTCTAGTCCACACACCATGGACTGGCGCGCCATGAGCAGATCGAGATCTCGCATATCCATGGACTGGCGTCCCCAGTCCCGCTCTCGCTCACGTCCCCCCCTCTTAGCCGCCCACCCTGACCAACTACCAATCCAGCACCATCAGTTTGATCCTCGCTATGCCTTTCCATCAACTCACGAGCGCCCACCCAACTCTCCTGAGCGTCCCTTTCGCCGCTCGGTAGAACTCTCACATCCGCCAAGCATCCGGATACCGGCCCCTTCCACCCTATCTGCATCCCGTCCTTCTGCGACAACTTCTTCTGCAGGTCCCATGCGCTCCGCTCTATCCGCCATATATGAAGGCAAGACCGCCCACGAGGCTTCTCCCTTTCCGAGTCCCTCTCACGACAATGTCCACGTTAATCAATTTCCTCATCCCTCCTCCGCCCTCGACACCCCTGCCTTTCATCCTTCCTCACTCCCTTCTTTTGGCCTCCATGGCCCTTTCAACTCCCCCCTTGACGACCAATCATCAAAGCCCCGTGCCTTCCCAAGACACGTGCGCAAAACAAGTTTCGATCACACCGTCTCCCGTGAAGGTTTCTTCTTTGGCCCAAGCGGTAGGCATCAAGTCAATGGTAAACCGTTGTCTCCCGATAGCATCGCAGGTCAGAAACGTCGCGCAGACGCTCCACATGCAGAGAGCATCCTACGTGCTGATCCGTCAATCGTTCACGGTAACCCTCGTTCCTCGAATCCTCAAGAGGCGGATCAGTACGTTACTAGCGCTTCTTTCCCTTCCACAACGTTCAATTTCAGCTATCCCCCATATGAGGGCATGTTCGACTTCACTTCCCCTCCCAGTGCAATATCACATCACCATCACGAATTCCCACAGATGTTGCAATCTGCCGATAATCCCAGATCATCTGATCTGCATTTCACTGATTCCGCGCCCCATTCGCTGAGTGCCCCTACTTATACGTCTTCCGTCGGATCCCCTCACGAGGGCATTTCCCCTGTCGCCAACGCAGCGATGGCAGACAGTTATGTCCAACACCTCGGCGCCCCCAATTTCGCTGCTGATGACCCCGTCGATTACCGTCATCTATTTGGTCTCCCTTTCCCTGCCTTGGACCATGGTGTCAACCTGGGTCAAGGTCCCTATACCCATGTCGATCCAACACAGATCTTGCCCGTCGAGCACGGTGAGATGGTGTTGCAAAGTTATCACGCAAGCCCGACCAGCGATTGGGGAAATGGCCTCCCCTCCTCAACGGCCTCTCCTGAGCCCTATGTCACATCCAACGCATCCAGTCCCCCGTCCGTGGAAGGCGGCAACAATCCCTCCAAGGCATCCCATCGCAAGATATCATCCACAAATCGTGTCGCTCAAGGGTTGCAACGAAGAAAGTCTACCGCTAATACCACGGTCGTCGTCCCTAGGTCAGCCACGAGCACCCCTGAGTTGACCACCGAGGGTAGTAGCAGTGCTACTGCCAAGGGAAGCAGTGATGATGGCGACCATTCCCCAACTTCATGTACAAACTGCCATACGAGGAACACTCCACTATGGAGACGTGATCCAGAGGGACAGCCTCTGTGTGAGTCACCATGTTCGTCCTGACAATCGTTTATTGACGGGCATCCAACAGGCAATGCGTGTGGTCTCTTTTATGTGAGTGTGTCAGCGATGCGTTCCTCGATTGATTCCTTATGGGTGTGCAGAAACTGCACGGTGTCGTCCGGCCATTGTCGCTCAAGACTGATGTCATCAAGAAGAGGTGCGTTCCAGTGCCGTCGTGTGTAGTTGTATTCATCCGTATCTGCAGAAATCGGGCATCTGGCACCCCTAATGGCAGCAACTCTCGCAAGAATGGAGGCATAGGACTGCCCAAAATTGCTGCATCGAGCAGACCTCGTTCTGCAACCACGAACACTATCCCCACCGGGATCACCGGGATGCGTGGGACGCCTGCAAATCGGGGCGCGAATGGGACATCACATGCTGGTGGTACGGCAGCAGTAAAGAGACAGCGGCGGACATCGACGGGGCCGAACTCGCCTATAACACGTAAAGGAAATGAACCGACGCTCACGTTCTGATGACGTCCCCCGCACGGACTTTTTTCTTTCTTCTTGGCCGTGAGCTATGTAGATATTGACAACTGACGATAGATTATTGTCCTCTGAGAGACTCAGACATGCTGTATGCCGCCCATAATTTTATTCCAGCTTGTAGAATTAGGAGGGTGTATGAATTGGTACTGTGTGGGCATTGTGCAGGGTTGAATCGAGTCGAGTCTGATTCAGCGAAGCTCGGCTTGACGAGCAACGTCGACGACCCAACTCTGATCGTTGAATATCGCCCGTCGCCGTCAACCTGGCATCGTTTTTCAAGAATGCGACACCCTCACCGCGTGCTCCGGTGCCCTCCTCATACCCGACGGGTCTCCAGCCCGTTGCATCAAACGACGCAGTGACATCCAACCGACTGTCACGGACAGAACTTGATTTTGAGCACGCATTGCGCACCGGAGGCACCGTCGTCATTAGGCAGAGCTTGGACGTTGACACCCTCGGCTCCGTCGACAGTACCCCTGCAAATCCCAGGCGCGACATTGCATCGCCTTCGCCTCCTCAAAAGACTATTCGTGCTGCACAACCCCCGACCCCCATCATCGTACCCCCAACCCCTTCCCCCTACTCTGGCCAACCACATTCTTCCTCCTCCTCTAACGAAGTCTTCTATGACGCTGAAGACCCTGACATGCAAACCAAACGACGCTCCATCTATCGATCTCCCGGCACCTCCAGTAGCCCAGATTTGGCCACCCTTATGCGCAAGGCAAAAGAGAGAGGCGGGGTCGTGCCCCCCGCACTCGCCGCTGCCCAAAAGGAAAGGGAAAAGCGGCCAGAACCTCACCCACCCTTGCCGACGGGATTACGACCGCCTGCATCCACGCGGCCACGTTCAGCCACGAACACGAACACGACACCTGCGCCACCCAAACTCTCGATCACCGCTGCCTCGTACAAACAGGTCAAGTCATCCAAGGATCCTGTCAGCCCCAGCGGATCGGACTGGGTCATGACCAGCCCTAGGTCACGAACGACCTCCAGGGTGGACTGTGACAAGGTGTGCCTTGTTTGCTCGTGGCTCGTCCGCCGGTGTTTTGACTTTTTTTGACTCTCTCCAAGGTGACTAAAAATTCCGTCAAGGCCAAGACGAGCGCGTTTTTGGGTAAAATGCTTGGACAGTCGACCACGCGCGATCGCTCTGTACGTCATTCGATATGTCCACCGTGGGATTGCGTGTTGATTGTCTGGTCCAGCGTACTGACAACGCGTTACCGGGGTCTCCATCGGGAAGACCCTCGCTGTTTAATAGTTTTGTACCCCCGGTGCCGCCGCTCCCCGGAGATGTACTTTCACCCATTACAGACGTATTCACCACTACACAGCCACCTCCACAAAGTGAAAAACCTTTGCCGCCCATACATGCCGGGCCGATGGATCGCGCTAGTAACGATTCTGACGTGAGCTCGCTCGTCGTCGTTGATCCGATCTCTCGGATGAAGGGCCGTACACCATCTCCCATAGAGCGGCCTTTATCAGGTGATGGTAAACATGTTGGTCATGCAAAGCGCCGCAGCATGAGCGTTAGCGACCTCGATATATTCAAACTCAATACGGACCCCTCTCCCGTGCCCACACTATCTCCCAAGGATGCCGGCCAGGCCTGGGATTCGTCCTCTTCACTACACGGGATACTGTGTGATTTCAAAGGTGTACTCTCGACGCTGGATCCTGATGCGCAATCGTCCTTGCTCGATCTTCGGGACCCGTCCAAGCCTGGCCGTAGAGCTGCATCATCGCCGCTGTTCGCATCCTGCGGTCAGGCACCTGGTGTGTCTCAGCTGGACATAAAATCCCCCGTATTGCCTCCTGTACCGCCCGCCACACCTATTGTTACCTTACCAACCGACTCGCCATCGGGCTCTCGAATAAATCACACATCGCCGTCCAAGGATTCTCTGTTTGTTGATTCCGGTGTGCCCGTTCGGATATCCTCCCTTCGGAAGCCTACGCGTTCCTCTTCGGGACCTGGCCCGCAGCAGCACCAGCAAACGATGGGGGTGAGCAACGTTGCTTCACCGCGCATCGGACAGCTCAAGCATGGTTCCAGTCCATTGCGGTACAAGGGTTATGGGATGCAGATGCCGTCGTCTTACCGCGATGCTTCGAAACTCCGCGTTCATCATTCTACCGCGTCAACCTCGGAGCCATCGTTGATCCAGGCCATCGATGACGCGCGGCCTTGTATGTTTGGTTTTTTTAAGGTTTTGTTTTAAGTGTCCTGACACGATCGATGTAGCTATGGCGGCCGGATCGCACGAGTTGACGACCAACGATCTCGTGCTTACTCGGTTCGCGTCTAATCCGACGTTTTCACACAAGGACAAGGCGGGGATGCAAGACCCTGAAGAGCATGGAAAGGAGTTGGCTGCGCGGTGTTACCAGGAAGACGAGGGGTTCTTGGCAAAGGACAAGATCGCCGAGTGGTTGGGTGGCCAGTACGTATGTCCCCGCTGTTTCTCGCGCCCGTCACACATCGCTTCTGGATAGTGGTTCGATCAACAAGATCGCGCTTCGATATTATATGGATTATTTCGATTTTGGGGGGTTGAGGTTGGATCATGCATTTAGGTGGGTGGCGATTTGGGTAGATAGATCGGGGCTGATGTTAGGATGTGTAGACGGCTGTGTTCCAAGTTGTATCTCAAGGCTGAGACGCAGCAGGTCGATCGTATCCTTGAGGAGTTTAGCAGACGTTTCTGGGATTGTAATCCCATTCGTCCGTATGGGAGCGCCAGTGTGTATACATGTTCTGTTTCTAGTGATGGATTGGCTGATGTGATGCTAGGTGTCGTCCACGCGGTCACCTATTCTCTGCTACTGCTGAACACCGATCTTCATGTGGCTGACATTACTTCGCGCATGTCTCGAAGCCAGTTTGTCCGGAATACCATGACTGCGATCCAGATGCAGTTTCACCCCCAACGATACGCGTCGACCACGGACCTCGACCTTGATGATGCCAGTAGCGGACGCGGTACGAATTCCGAAGGGACAGAGACCCAGTCTGTGGCCCGATCAAAGCGGAGCGGGAGCATTGCAAGTTGGAATAGCATCTCCAGGGATACCTTCATGTCTTCGGGCGCGCTATCTTTGGCTGGGTTGTCTGTGGCGCAGCCGTCGTTGAACAGTAGTACGACGTCGTTTCAGCATTCTCCTGTGGAGTCGAAGCAGGGACCTGTGCAGATCGTGTACGACCGAAATTGGGAGACGGAGATGGAGGGGTTGCTCAAGGTATGTCGTCGGGAACCGTGTCTAGGGACGTGATTGATGCGTGGATGTAGGACATGTATGGGGCCATCAAGAGTCAACAGATTCTGCAACCGCTCGGTATGTGATTTCCTTGATTCGTGGGTTGTCGTGCTCATGTAGGGCGTGCTGTAGCCCATCATTCCATTGCACGGAGCCGAAGTTTGCGAGGGCCACCTGATCGACTGACCACGCTGAAACGGGGTAGTATTCGGGGAATCCAGTCTATCCTTGGTGCACCGTACAGTCCGTACAGCAGCAACAGTAGTATCGACGGACGTGCTAGTCCATCGCCCAGTTTTGCGACCTCGACGCACGAAGTACGTCATGCTACTTCCCGATACTCGTTTGCTGACTCTGTTTTTGTATTCTAGGGGATGCATAGTTCCATGGCTGCGTTCCTCACGCCTGCGCTCGGTTTCGCGTCCAACTTGTCACATACGATCATTCGTGAAGCGCAGGAGGACGAAGACCGAAGTTTCCAAAGTCACGAGTCCAGTTCAACGACGATTAGCATCACCGACGAGGAGCTCGCGTTACTCGGTGCGCCATGGGCAAAAGAGGGCATGCTGTGTCGCAAACAATACTGGGAATCTGCTGGAAAGCGTGCCAGGTCGAAGAATTGGCTCGACGTGTTTGTCGTGATTCAACGGGGCGAGTTGAACATGTTTACATTTGGAGAGCATGGTGGGGGTGGGGGTCGTATCGTCGGTGGTGGTAACTGGCTCGTGCGTTGTTGGGTTTTATTGAATGTGATTCATGACTGATGATGATTACACATAGGAAAACGCGAATTCGGTGGGGACAGTCCACCTTGCGCATTCCTTGGCGCATGCGTTACCACCGCCAGGCTACAACAGGCAACGACCTCATTGTATGGTGTTGACCCTCGCCAACGGCGGTGTCTATTTCTTCCAAGCGGGTACCGAAGAGCTCGTCAATGAATGGGTGTCGACGTGCAATTATTGGGCCGCTCGGACGAGCAAAGAACCGCTTGCGGGTGGGGTGTCCAACATGGAATACGGCTGGAGTCGCGTTTCGGATACACATCCCCGTTCGATCTCGGAGAACGATCTGTCGTCGTATGACCGTACGGACACGCTCAGCGTACGTAGCGGTCGGAGTAATCGAAGCAAGTTTGGATGGCGGGACGGGGTGTCGACCGTACGGGCGCCACATTCGCCGTGGAAAGACCGGACGACGATCAATGAATGGAAGCAGCCTATAGCCCCGATGATATCGAGTATTCACGACGAGGAAACGCAGTTGGAGGCATTGCAAAAGTATGTGGGGACGCTGAAGAAGGATTTGAAACATCACAACGAGTTGCGCGAGCCGATGAATGCCTTGGTGAGTGGTCGTCTTGGAGAGTTTTTTTTTTTTCCATGGCTGACGCAATTATAGTACGAACCTCGATCGGCGAATGGCATCAGAGCGCAAAGCAATTGGGAGAAAAAGTCGCAGTACCTGTTAACCGAGATCGTCAAATACGAGTCGTATATCGACTCGCTGCACTTTGGGATGGCTCTCCGACTCAAGAAGAGGGGTGAAAAGGCGCTGGAGAGTGCTCTTGGGGGTGTCGTACAAGACGATAACCTCGCCCGCTCAGGAACGCTGCGACGCAAGGAACGAGGGGCCGAGGAAGACACGATGTCCGAGGTAGACGAGCAGACGTCTCAGTCTGTTCTCGGTGCTTCGCGACTTCATCGGAGGGAGACGGCCGAGAGCGGTCAGTGGCAGTAAGATATGGTCTCATTTCCTAATCAGTAGAGATAATCGTCATTTCGTGGCGTGACCTCCGCGTTGGCCAGGGAGGGGGACGGTGTACCTTTGGGCACGTGGAGTATTTATGTATGATATCTCTCATCCTACCTTCGTTTTCTTTCTGTTTACTCTTTGTGGACTTTTTTTTTTTGCTTTCTTTCTCTCTCTCGAATGAATGGATATCTAGTTACTCTGACTGTAATGCTAAACAAGTCACTTGGCAAGGTCCATACTAGGATAGAGTGCACGAGTCGTTTTTTTTTTTGATCCGGTCCATCACGAGTACCTTCACGTTGGCGGTCGAGACGACGGCCGCGAGACTTGCAGACAGGCTTGTGGTCCCCATCCTACTTGGGTGCGTACCACACCGACCCAACGTCGGGTGTCGCGTTCAACGCGTTGCCAAGCACCGCTTGGTACTGCGACCACAAGACATGACTATATATACATGACAGCGATCGACGCGTTGTGGACTCATACGAGGCATGTGTCATCACAAACGCCCTTGTCACGTCCGTTGTGTGTGATGGATGATCATGATGCATTCGTACGAGACGGGAGGGGGGGGGTCTCGTGCGTGCGCCCATCCCCTCAACGAGTTGCTAGGCAAGGGTGGCCGGAGGATCAGCCCTGTGACGCTGGGTGGGTGCGCGACGTCGGACCTGGACCGCTCGATCGGATGTCGTCGCGTACATTCCTTTTTTTTTGGGGGGGGGAGGTGCGTGCGTGGTGTTATTGTGGGCGTCGAGACTGGTTTGGCGCGGCGTTGCGTGCGATGACGGCTTGTGTTAGGAAAGAGAGAGAGGACACGCGGTGAGGACACTGGGAGGCGTTGTTGGACGAAACTGGGGTGAGATTTGTAGGGCGGTATTCAAAGGGTTCGGTACGACGTGCCTCTCTGTCGTTGAGAACAAGCCGTCGTTCCGCTCTCAAACACTGTAGGGAAGTAGGGTTGGTTTGGAAACCTAGGCTCACTTTGATCAAAAAATAAACGTACGCTATTCGTATTCCTGATCGAAACGGAACAATGGCTTCCGAACCCCATGGAGAACGACTCGCGCCTTGCCCTCGAAGCGTTATCAAGGTAACTGGTTTTCGCGGTTCTCAGGTAGGCTTGAGCAGATGTCAAAAGACAGAGTCCTTGACTGTGTGAGCCGTTGACCACCTCGAATGTGATTTATATATGTAAAGACCTACCTCCGCTTCCGCAGGTGTCATCCCGCCGGTGTCATCCCGCCGTTTTGCAACAAGGTCGTATATTTGCTATAGTCCAGCCCACGGGAAGCCTTGTAGTCGCTAATCTTCCGCGACGCGAGCGTGACCTACTCGGAAACATCGTTCATCGACGCGTTCCGCGGGAACCACAACACGCGGTAAATACCTGCGCGTCGCCCTAGCTTCCATCAAAGAAGATGCTTCGGTCTATCACATGAATGGGTCAAAACAGCCCATCTGATACGCGAATAGTTGGCAATATTCATGTTGGTGTTATCGCCAGTCGCGAGCATGAGGTTGTGTAAATCCTCGAGTGTTCTATTGACGGGGCAGTCAATCCCCGAGATAGACAGAACGGATAGTACTTACTTACAATGTCTATCCAATTGGAGTCGTTGGTACACTATCCAAGGAGGCCGTCCCAGTATTTAGACTGTAATTCGTTTGCAATCACCTTTGGTTCTTGTCAAACTCTTTCGTTCTATGGTACAGAGATAAGGAATAACGCACGTTTGCATTACTCAACGCCCCCGAATATTGGAGACGTTGCAACGAGGCTGTATTCGCGCCCATGAAAGGCGAGGGAAAAAATGAACGGTGTTCAGGGAGCGAAAACAGTACATTTCTGAGACTCGTTGTGACGAGCACAGGATGTTGTGAACCTGGTCACCATCATGATCGTATTTTGTGGATGAAATCAAATAAGACAACAGAAACATACGGAATTGTGTCGTTCAACGAACCATATCAGAAGGATTGGTTATAATAAAATTGGAATTTGTTCAATGAGTATTAGGTCTGGTGGTTTCATGCGTGTGCGCCATAGGTAGCACTACCCATAACTGCAACAGAGACGGTGAGAATGGTCCTTGGTTCCACCGTGACGTTCAGCTTGCGGCGAGAACGTCCATTGGATCTCGTTATAAACTTCAGCAGACTTACTTCAAGTTACCAATTCAGTTATTCATGCACTGAGGTACGCCTTTGACCGGTGTATGTGCAAGTTGATTGTTCAAGTTCGCACCCAAGCCTCGGGGTTCGGCTCACCGTCCGTTGCCGGCTCTTCCCTCCACACACTGAAACATGTGTTCAAACATTCAACTCTCTCGGTATCGTCGAACTGTGCCGTTTGAACTTGACGTGACAACGATTACGTGGGCACCAGAGCGACGACAAGCTCGTAACGCAGCTGTGCGCAGTGAACACGCGAGCAGCCAGAGCGGTATGTATATGAAGGCGTAGGCGGGATGGTGGGCGATTCGAATGCCAAGCGGACGACGGAGACACTGAGACACCAACAACCCTTTTTTTTGGCGAACACATCTACCCCCACCATTGACAGCGGTTGACACAGAAACAGTGGGAATGTAATAGTGATGACTAGGAGCTTGAGATGAAGCATGGTGTCTCTGACAGTAGTGTGTGAGATCTATAACTGTAAATATTTCTTGGGAGCATTACCATTCAGAAATGCAGACCCTCCGAACATGCATGGTGTGTGGTCCGGGAGAGTCGGGGAGACTTGTCACCATCATGACACCATGCGACCATCGGTTCTAATTTCTTACACTGTCACTGACTTTATGTAAAGGGCCTGTCCTTTGATTGTACAGACGGGCGTTGACGCTGCCGTTGTTCGATCCCCATGGTTGGGACATCAACTCCGGGAAAGTCGGAACTTGATAGGCAACAAGTGAAATTAAAATTTTCGTCAAGGTACCCAGTAAAGAAAATTACGTAATTTCTAACGTAGTTTCTGGATTACTGTAAGTGCTAGTATCAGTATCGTCTAATTTACCCAACTTCTGATATTCCTAGTTGACGATCTTGTTCTCGCCCCCCCCCATGCACAATCACGCAGTCCGGTATAATTCGTTGAACCC
This sequence comes from Aureoboletus auriporus, assembly GCA_038089615.1. NCBI lineage: Eukaryota > Fungi > Basidiomycota > Agaricomycetes > Boletales > Boletaceae > Aureoboletus > Aureoboletus auriporus. The sequence continues at coordinate 10,757 of JBBPLF010000099.1, forward strand.
GTCATCTTGGTACAATAGTAGGCGACGCCATGGGTAATTAGACTGGTTGACGATCTTGTTCTCGCCCCCGCCCCCCCCCCCATGCACAATCACGCAGTCCGGTATAATTCGTTGAACCCGTCATCTGGTACAATAGTAGGCGACGCCATGGGTGATTAGACTGCTGACGTCGAGACATTCAATTTGTCGGATTACGCTCCTAAAGTAATGCCGAGTTCCATGATGTTTTGAATTTGTCGGCGGACCTCGTGCTCGTAGTCTTGGGGCACTGCGTCTCGGCATGAGCACGCCCGAACTGTTCACTCGCGATTCGCGAAAAGCTTGAAAAAGATCGCGAGTGAACAGTTCGACCGTGCTCTGGTCAATACGCCTGACAGGGTATACTGGGATTGTTCTGCTGCTGTGCTGTATTTGACAGTGGTATCCCCGGCTAGTTGTTGCACCGACAATTACTGATAGTACCGTCTGGCTCATGGTGCGACCTATTCCTGTTGAGCCATGCAGAACGCTTCGGATGTACGTCGACAACGGAGTATGGTTGGAATGCTCGACCATGGTCGGCGTCTATTTGAATTGAATAAGGTTACCGCGGAACATTTGCTTTTGACAACATTGCAGATGTCACGGTGGTGTCATCTGGTGCTTGACACGAAGGAACTCGGTAGGCAGTTGGATTTCGCCCTGAACATTGTTTGCAGGAATGACGCACGATTGTTTTGCACGCGAGACTCGATTTCATCTCTCATGCTAAAGTTGAGCTGTCGTAGACTTCGCCGACATTCCTTCGAGTCAGCAACCTCGGGCCAGGTTGGTCTTGTTTTTTGAAAGGTGTGTTACTGTTGATTTCTATTCTATTCCGATCGACCCAATTTCCATTGAATTTTGTCAGGTTCATTTGTAAATCGCCCTATACATGTCACCTGTGAATTTCGTTCGTAATCGAGAGCAATCCTTGAGCATATCGTTCTCAAGTCGTTCAGTTCCTTATGTTGAATTTGCAGCTGTATCTCATTTGATTGTGATATCTTGTTTTACCCCTTTCCGCGGATCCGTCTGCCACCAACTAGCTGCTAATGGATTTAAATAGATCCGAGTCGACTCCTGACATGACACGTCAGTGGATTTTGTTACATCAAGTATTACTAGTACTTATTACTTGCGACGATGGGAATGTTGTTTCTGACAACCTGTCGCAGTCCTGTGACAACCGGCTTGAGATGCCCTGTGGCCCAGGACCGCAGTTACGTATACAGTGGCCATGGCATAAGCTTCCGATGTCCTGCACTAGGTCCGTCGTCGTCGTCGTTACATGTGGTCAGACTTTGTATACCACATAACTGCTGCCAGTGTGGACTATTAGCGTCCGTTCCATTGCTTCAGAATGCAGCAGTGTTTCCGAATCTGTGTCACACTGTGTGCAACGTACTAACCCAGGGTATATCTGACCTCGATAACATCTGGGGATCTACTGGTAACTGGTACATCCCTCCACCGAGTCTAAATTTCAATATGTAATTCACTTCGGATCTGGTTTTTTTGCGATCGTTGAAACTTGAAGTTGAAACATCGAAGACCTGAATCTGTCGACCGACTGTTCTACCCGAGGCGCGCGAACTTGCCTTCCGAACTACGCCACTCCAGGGGAAAAATCCATTTGTGACAGACTCTCAGATCAAATTATGCAATTTTGAGATGGGACCTCAGTAAGTATAAGTATAGGCGAAAATGCGTGTATTACAAGCCCCATCCTTTTCACCTGTCGCTATGCCTCAATCCGTAGGGCTGATGTATCTCACCTGTGGGTGCTTAGAGGCCATTTTCTATGGTATGTCATGTTATTTATTCTTACTTGCCTCTAAGTTGGTTCTTAGGTATCAAGTGCGTGATCAATTCGTGTATTGTACATCGCAGGTCCCTTTAGCTAAAGGCATCTAAAAGCTGTGTCTTATTTGGGTTCTGTGTTCTGGTCTTGATGTCAAATAACACGTCATCTTACAGGTGAAGCCTTTTCACTGCTAACTGAATCAAAACATGTTCACTGAAGGAATTCCAGGGTTCTCGCTGCGACCATCACGCAATTTTCGTTATCCACCGCTCATGTAATCATCACCATTGTTGAAATACTCCAGGCTTTCAGTCCCGGAAGTAATCCTAACGCATACTACAAAGCCCGGGGCAACTTGTATCTTGCTGGGTTTTATGTCTACACAGCAAATGTAAGCTGCCTATCTTTACATGCGTTCATGCGTAGAGACAAGAAGTAATCGATTTTAGAGCTACACGCAAGAACTGCTGCTGGTATGTGTCATCCTCTCTCGGGACAGCATTCTTACTGATGGGCCATATCAGATATGGCGATTATACGGTCTTTGGGGACGTCAAATCAAAATCTGCATCATTCCGGTAAGTGACTCAAGAAATTATTTATGGCCCAGTATTGTACTGAGCTCGAATGGCAGCTAATTCTCTGGTCCGGACATGTCTGTAAGTGTTGATTGTCATCGGATGATCAACGTTGAGAGTCTGTAGGTTTTGGAATAATGGCTACATCCAGCTTTATACCAAACACGGCCACAGGGTCACCTCATTACGTATATGCCTTTGGGTTGTCTGGATGGGGATGTGAGGCTGCTACGATCCTAACGGCAAACTTTGGCATCGCATACCGTCTCTGGAAAGCGGAACTCGACACATTTCCGCTAGGCGCACAGCGATACTTGAATTACCGCAGCACTATAATTTTGATAGTGGAGTCCGGGCTGCTCATCACAACGAGCATAATCATCTTGTTTTCTCTTTGGGCAACCGGCCACGAGGCCGGAATCGCAGGTGTCGGAGTAGCGACACAAATCGCGGTGAGCAGGCCATGTCCATCCATTGTCGTTGCACGTGACTGATGGCAGAGGTTGTAGACTGTATCACCTTTTCTTATTGTAGCACGCATAGGCCTCGCTCAAGCTCAGTCACGTCCCAGTTTGCGAACGTTCAGTCACATTCCTGTAGAAATTGGTGTACTTCGCACGGAGAGCACGTTCGCGGATTCAGCAAAGCCGTCCGAGTCAGCCCCTGTTAGGAGGTGGGTTTAAAACTCGATGCTGAGCGCCGAAGTCTGAGGCCAGAGGAATCTGCTACATCGTTGATACCTCCATGTAACTTGCATTGGAAACTTTACATAACATACACACACTATTATTATTACCAACCTTGGGAAACGGTCCTTCTCGCCCGGCTGGTCAACTCGTGGACTTTCGTACTCGATCTTGGGAGCATGCCTTTGTGGGCAACCCACGAGACTGGAATCGAGCCGCATCTCCATCCGTCGTCGTGATAGTAGAGGTTGTAAAGTGTATTACCTTTCCTTATTGTCGCACGCGTTGGCCTTGCTCAGGGACATTCACGTCCCCAGTCGTTGAACAACATCAAGTCACTATATTACAATTGAGGTAGAAATTATCAGTATGAAGGCGATGGATGGGGAAAAAACTCGGATCGTTTCGATATATCATCGTCTGGCTGGTTGGTATCGAAGTTGGTGTGCATGTGCCCCGCCGCCGTGACTTGAGAGTCCTCTTGAATGATGGACGTCGTCTGGTGAGCTGTCTGCGACAGCGTCATCGGTCGATATCCGACCATCTTACTTCTCACGAGCGACGTCCTGAGGTCGTTGGGGCGGCACAGACTGCGCTGATGTCCTTTAGATGTCTGTGTTGTCGTCGTCGCAGACTTCTCGTGGTGCTTGGATGACAACCTGGTCTGAACGACATTCTCAGGTTCTCCACTCGAAGCGTGCCCGCTATGCGTTCGAATGGCTGTCACATTACCATCTGATGTCTGTTTGCTGCCTTCTCTACTCGCTGTCTCGACAATGATCTGAAGCTCTACCATCCGACGCGTCCCACTCTACTTTCGAACGGCGCGAATGTGCAACCTGTTTTCAGCGTTTCCCCAGTTTCATCAGCACTCATCGTGTCAGGTTTGCGGAGTGCTCCACTCGCACGATCGCAGTTGAAGCTTTGAGCGGGACGCACCGCAAAGCGCGTCGCGTTGCACAGATACCACTATGTCAGAAATGGAAATGTCAGAAAGCGCACGGCGCAGATGGGGAGCGAAAGTCGTCGGGACGCCAGGCGAAGTAGCATTCAACTAAGCGCGGGGTGGCACGCACTGTGAGTGGTATGATGGTGTGCTCCAGTCACTAGGTCGCTCCGCAAGGCTGTTATTGGAGGAATTGAAGCTCCAAGGCGAGAGCGACTGCTCCACAGCGCTGGTCCGCCAAGCGCATCACACTCGAGAGCTTGGCATGGCACGACACGACACGACACGACAGGGCTCGACGGGGCTCGACACGGACGGCACAATGAGCCGGCGGTACGTCATAGATCAGTGGAGCGCTAACCGGCGGGACGTCACGTGGGTGGACGCGCCCCGCGAATCATGATCTTATCTGCAAGTTGGGAATGGCCTCAGGCAAGGCAAAAGCCCACGTATACTTTACGGTATTACGAAAAGGACCCTTAATTCCCATTTTTGCTCACCTGTCCTCCAATCACAGCTCTCAAATGTGCCATACGAAAATGTCGTCAAATGTTAACGTGATATCCTACTTTGCAGATGTATTAGATGTGTTACAGATAGAGTTCTCACCAATGATGTTACATCAAAAGTCTTTCTCTGTGAGAGGCTGTCCCTGAAGAATCTTGCCCATCTGCAAATCTGCGAACGGTCGCCCTCTGCTTCGCATCGCAAGCAACGCCATCACGGAAGGCAACGGAGAACCTGCAAACGTGGACCTGATCTTCCCAACTACCACTAAGGATATCGAACAAATTCAATTTTGACGGTCCCGGGCTGTTTTCGGATATGGGTACACCGACTCGGAGGAATTGACATAACCTTTGATATGATGCATAGTCTCTGAGGTAGTGCTGCCCAGCGAATACGTTCAGCTGGTTGATCAGATCCCAGGGCGGGGTCCAGTCCGAGGGCAGTGGAGGAATAGTATACAGTTTGAGATCATCGGAGGGCTTCATGCGACGAGATGTGCAGGGTGTATGCAAATGAAGGTGGACATATTCGCTCGCTCTGATGTCTGGCATCAAAGCTTCTGCTTCGAACGGGCTCAGCAGAACGAGTACTGGATCATGCCGATACATTTTATTACAGGTGAGAATCCACTGGACAGGTCGAAGATATTGGTCAATGGTCCCTTCAGTGGATTCAGGCTTGATCGTCTCGGAAAAGTCCACCGTTGCTAATATGAATGGACTCCAGACATCTGCTTCGCGAGTCAGAGTAGCTGCAGTGGTCCTTTCGAGGGTTGTGAAGATAGGAAGAAAAGCACTGGATGGACGAAATACTAGGTCGATGTCCCCGGTCTTTACAAATTTGACGACGTCTGGATGAATGGAATGTTCAGCAGGTTCTGCTTCTCGTTCGCGCTCCCATTTGCGAAGGACACCAGAGGTGCAATCGACACCTTGCAAGATTCTAGTGAGCAGTTCAACCAGTGAACCAGGGGATAGAGGCGATGGAGGATCCGGGTTGATATCGATAGGGCGAGAGAGAAATGTGGCAAGTTTGAAATGGATATCCCCACCATCAAACACCTCGTTGGGCGTATCGATGACCTGATTCCTTCCTCATCGGATGGAGACACCTCGAATGACTCGCAAAGCGTAGAGTTCTCCCGCCTCGTGAAGACAACCCCGAAATATTGACCTCGCGTGTGAAACGCAAGGATGTCTGTCCAATGTGGCTTGTAAGTTTCTGAGATCGCATAGAGCTTGTGAGCCTACCTCCCGTCTGCATTTCGCTCAGCTGGGAGATGACGTGGGCTTCGTCTAGTGGCTCGGACTGAATGGAGGCATAGAGATTGTCCAACATCTTTGTGATGCGATGCGATGATTCCTGTTCAGAAGTTCCACGGACGTGTGCGTTATATGAATGTGCAGCAGCGCACACCCCACGAACTAGCGACACATCCTTCCCCTTCGGGGCCCTGTTGCATTTAGGACACACTTGGGTAACAACATAACCCAGTGATGCGGAAGTATCTGGTGGACTTGTTCTCTGAATATCGCGATCATCAATACTAGTGGTAGACGTGGTGGACATGGAGGGAGGGGCTGGTGGGCCTGTTCTCTGAAGATCGCAATCATCAGTGATCTGGTGAGAGAGGTGTGCTTTCGGCGACTTCCGAACTCGAAGTGATGCCAACTTTCTGGACTGTCAACAGACGACGGTGGAGGACGGCAGACGACATGCGGACAACGGCGGATGAATCGATGACGTGCGGACGTCGGCAGACGATGGCGGACCCGGACAATGTGCAAGTCCTTTCTACGCGAGTCGTGTCTCTGCTTGACGTGACGCTGCCACTCCCCCATTCGCCCCCCGCCTTTTTGGACAGAGAACCTCCACACCACCACCACCACCCCCTCCTACGACGACGACGATCCCCACCAACACCATCATCGTCATTGGCATACATCCTCGTCATCGACACCGTCCTCTCCAGAACTGACATTGTCCAATGTCATCAACGCCCTCAAAGGCTCGCTCTAAATGACCGCCCCCAGGCTTGTCGAATGCGTACATGCGTGTTCTCTCCTTTATCATGTCCCCCGCCGGAAAGAAAAAATCGTAGGATAGCAGCGAGAATGCGAATGGTATCATGTATGCCGTCGATGGCGCGCTTGATAAACCGGAGGAATTGGCAGACAAATTTCAGACGTTTTATACACCCGAGCCCCACTGTGGATATGCCCCTCTTCTCAGACAGTCGCATATGTACTAAGATCATACCTTGACGTAGATCGCGACGCGGTTTATCGCTTGATGATCGACGAGGAGCCGGGATGGGGGCCCAGAGGTGGAGTCCGGAATACAAGACGGAATAAACAGACCGTTTTCGACGATCGACTGGGCCATCCATGTGGTTGCTTCCTCTATCAAGCAAGTAGCTCGAAGCCATCGGCCTCATCTATCCCTGTCCCGAGGCTCCTTTCTCACATCTCGGTCCTGTGCGACGGTTGCACTGTCGTTTCCCCCCTGTTGCTGAATCTCGACGCGCCATGCTTGTTCTGCGAGGCACTAGATGAGTTTGGTGAGGTGTATTGAATCTTCATGACATTCAGTTTCAGCTATATATTGGGTGTTCGGACACTCCCAAGTTGAGTGACCAAGGATTGGAAGGCACCATACGTCCCCGCCAACTTCGTTCTCGCTGTAATAAAGTAGCTGTCGAGTACCTGGGTTTGCCCTCAAGAATTCTCGCTCAATTGAGCGTCGTGCTCACAAATAGGAACAAGATAGAGCCGTACGGCACGTTATGGGTAAGCTTTGCAAGGTGTGGAGTGTGTGGGGTGGACGGATTTTTCACATGCCATATACCATACTAGTAACCTGACTGGATGGATGGTGTACTACCAAGTCTCCTCGCATTTCCCCCTCAGATTCGATAGGATGTAACAGTAACGATTACCTTAGGTAAGTAACTGCAAGACCCACCACACGATGGATCATGCTAAGCTCTCATCCACACCCGGCATTGACGTTTCGGCTTGAAGCGGATTTAAGTCCTCAACAACGGAGTGGCGCAAATCCTTTAGTTTATCTGACAGCTCGTCCTGATAATCAGTTTCCTTCCCAACTGCAGCGTCTTCCTGCAACACGCCTATGCCCGACTGGAAGGATTCAGTGAGCGAACTGACGGTTGTCACCGCCATATCCAGCACGACCTCGACACGTTTTTTAAGAGCGTCGCTTGAACTGGTCACGACCTAGAGGCACGGGTTAATCGTTACTGCCATTGACAACATGCCGAAAGACGTACCAAAGAAATGAGATTGATGTGTGCGTCGGCATCATCAACGCGGACGATCAATGCAGGGTCGTGGTTGGTACTTTCCCCCTGTTCGTGCTCTTGCTCGTCTTGCTCTGTTTCCTCGGGCATGTGGAGTTCCACCTCCCCGAAATGCGCTTCGAAAAACCAAGCAAGGCGCTGTATTCGGGTGTATGATGACTCCGAATCAGAGTCGGCATGTGGGTGCGAGTGCGCGCATGATTGGGTCGTGACTGTCCAAAGCGAATGGTCATCAGGGGTGGAAACGAGTGGGTATGTCTGACACGTACGCTTCACAGATGCCGGACTCTTGTCGATGCCCGTAATTAAAGCGAGCGTTGAATCGGCGATCATATCGTTGCTTGCACCCGAATCCCATTCCAGCGTTAATTCGTATTCACCCGTGTACTTGATGTCGACCACGCCCATGACCTAGGAGTTGTGTCAGTGATAGCATTGCCCGGACCGAAAAGACACACCCTCATCGTAGGAGCCCCACTCTTGTCCAGACCTTCTTCCACAGTCCCGTACATCCCCTCTAAATGCCACCGTACCAAATCCCAGCCGACACCAATCACGATTTTCTGTCTCTGTGTCACGATCGTTGTTGAAAGTCCAGCAAAGTCTCGGAGGTCACGAGGGTCGAGAAGTGTATAAGAATAATCTTTTGATACAAGAAGACCAGAAATAATGTCTCCTTCCTGCGGCGCTTTCGACGCCAACGTGCCGATCGCCTAATTCAAACACAATGTCAAACAAAAGGTAAGTGATGGACAGTCACGACTTACTTTTGCGACACGCTCACCGCGGAACGAGAGCTCGAGTGTCTCCAAGTTTCGTGGAGTATGAATTTTGACATCTTCATCACGATCCTTGTACCGAGCAGTCATGGCGGCACGCAGACGGCCCATCGCAGTCTGCTCGCCGTGAACTAGAACCTGAAGGGTACCAAATTTACTATAAAATCAAGGCTCAGATAAATGGCCACTTACAACATGCTGAGCCTTGACTTGCTCTATAAATTCCGAGTTTTGCGAATAATCAACATGGGCACTGAAGGAGATGTAATCCACGGAAATTTTGCGAGGTATCGAGTGTCCTTTGAGGGAGATGATCTCTTCAGGTTCCGTCATAATGTCCTAGACAGTTTTGAATCAATGATGAGCCGAAGTTCTTCAGACATTAATGTAGAAAGCAACGTGTGACATTTCGACGATACAATACACCATGAGCAAGCCAGACGATGAACGTTTGTTCCATTCCAACTACCACTCACCCGAGCGAGTGTGCCCTCGACCGAGTATCCGGTAATAATAAGACCGTTCCTCGGATCCGGAGCCCATAATTCGAGGAGTTCGCGGCTAGGTCCCGTTTGCAGGAAGCCCGGGCTAGCAAGCACAACACACGGAGGGCCTTCGGCGATTTTCCGCTCCCATCCTCGTGGCTGGGGCAGATTAGAGATATGTCTACGAAAGGCATAAGCGTGATGCAACGAATCATCACTATAAATACTCACTTGAATACAAACGGGTTATCTCGTTTCGCGAATCTTGATCGGATATTTGCATTCATCGTATGTATATAAGTCTGGTAGACCGCCATGCATTTTCTTGCAAGACTTGACGCATAGTATATCGGGACATTGTGCAAGTCGGAGTGCTTCTTCCAGTATTCGTCTAGAATGAGAAGGAGTTCCTGTGCTCTTCCCAGAGCGAACGCAGGTAGTAAAACATGTCCTCCACGCCTGATGATGGAGTGTACCAGACTCGTGAACCGTAGTTCCTTTTCTTCTCTGCCTTCCAAACTTTGGACTCCATACGTACTCTCGACAATCAGTACGTCTGGTCGAATGGGAGGGACCTCTGCTTTCATCAGGTGACGATCCTCTTCACGGGAGTAGTCGCCAGTATAGAGAATTCTGAGGCCTGCGATGTCAATCAAGTACATACAAGCTCCTAGCACGTGTCCTGCATGATATGGTGTGAAGGATACACCTGGACATGGCGTGATTAATTGATGTGCTGAAACTGGGATGATGGAAGAGAGCGACATGGATAGCTCCAACGGAGTGAACAGGGCATCGGAGGACGAGGAACTGTATCGTTTACATTTAAGCGCAAGGTTCATGATACGCAGAGAGGGTCAACGAACCTCATGCGAACAAAGTCTTGCATCATGAATTTGTGGACAGCCTTTGTTGGATGCGTCATGTACACTTTGCCTTTGCCATCCTTGAAATTGGTCTGCGAAGAAGAAATCAATCAAAGTAAGTTACGAATGACATATCCAGGCACGACCTTCTCCATGATGTAGGTAAGTGCGGCAGCATGGTCAAGATGAAAGCTGTATGTGTTATGAATGATAAACAAGTTGTTCAGCCCAGACGACGGTTTACACACGTACTGGGTGATCAGGATGGCATCCACGGTGCTCCAATCAAGCTCATCGACAAATGGTAGAGATGCCATTCCGCTGTATGCAGGGTGAACGCCGGCATCGCAGACAATGGTTTTTCCTCTGTATTGGAGTACACAACAGGAACGTCCGACCTCTTGACCGGCACCGAGCAAAGTCACACTCAGAGTTGGAGTGTCTGCCATTTCATTACCACCTTAATGATGTTTTTTTTTGAAAGACCTTGGGTTCGCCGTTGGCAAGGGACAAGCAAACTCAGCAAAGCGAAGGTGTCGAAGTTGGAACGGCCTGGACTCTGGACATGACGTAAGCCATCATTAGCACTTTCCACGCTTATCATCGTCATCGTTCAGATGGGAAGCAAAATGAAGCGTCAGACAAAAGCTCGATCCAGCACCAGCAAGCAGAACAAGAACATTGCCGTCAAGCAGGCCGCAAAGAAAAAACACCACCAGTGGTCCAGAGATCGCACAGAACGTGTGCGGGACTCTCTCAATCGTGACGCAGACCTCTTGTACAACGTACGCGATTCGAGGGGAACTCGATAGTAACGAGACTAATAGCGTTTCAGGTCTTTGAAGGCCCATCTATGGTGCCATCATCCACCCCTCAGACAGATTCGGTTGTTTCATTGGCGGAAAATATGCAGGGTCTAGGGAGATAGCAATGTCTTGCAACGTTCTACAGTTGAAGGGGAGGTTGGATCATTGACCTATGTTTTTGTTCATGTTCTGCCTCGCTTCGTCACCCTCGAGTGATTCTTCTCGGGCAGGGAACGCACGACTCCTCCTTTGTTGAGGCACTGGGAAGGGTATCCGTAGCACAACCTCCATATCAATCAAGATCAATCGCCTTGAATCAAGTTTCTTTCAGGTTTATTTTGGAAGACCGTGTCAAGCTCCTCTTCTAAAACCAGATCTAATATTTCAAGACGACCCATAACTCTACACGAGGCTGTCGTTGTATCGTATGCCATCATTTGTCGAGCTCGTTTTTTTTCATGTAAGTATTTTCTTGTACGACTTACGGTGATATACGTTTGTTCGAATGTTTGCGTGTAACAGCACTCGCTGCCTTGATGCGGTGCTTTCTCCGGCAGCGGATAACCCCATTATGTCGATCATATCCGGATTGATGCGTATGCTGGAGTCGCTTTGTACAATTGTCTTGTACATCTTTGCAGAAACCAGTTCTTCGAGAACACCTCGGATACGCAGGTTGAACATAAAATTTGAGAATGTTTGACACACAGATCAACAGTTCGTTGTCTGTGTCGGATGTACTTTCTTGTCCCTTGACTAGCTTTTCTCATTGGTTTTATTACTCGGACGGCTTTTAACGGTGTGGATCGCTTTTCTAGGGATGGTCATCTGGTTGGGTTCCAAACCGACAACGAGAAAGAAGACGTACCACTGTTCAATCAATTAACCGTGACCGCTCGAATTCCTTGACGTATTTTCGCTAGTCTGTCCGCGGACCAGAATCCAGTTCTTGGAAGAATTTAGTCAGGTGACGCTTGCTGAACAGATTGCCAGCCATCTACTTCCTCCAAAATAGAGACAGCCTCTATCGAGCTCGAATACCGTATCGAGAATAAATACCCCGCAAACACGAACCCCGAAGTCGTCAGGCTCAACAATGACGACTGCGACCGACCCCTCCCAGTTTTGGCATCCCAATACAGATCCGAGCAGGCCACAGCTAATACCAGGCGAGGTGTACAGACCGGACATTCTCGCCATAATCGAGCAGACGATCGATACGCTCCGTCCGGAGTTGAGACAATTAAGTGACAAAATTCATGGTGAGTAACTTGATCGATCGATCATCATCCATACATCTTCGTGACGCTGGTGCGGTAGCTCGGCCAGAACTCAAGTTTGAAGAATTGTAAGTCCTCTGAAATTTGATGCTTTCCAAACCTGTATCTGACAAGCCTGTGCACAGCTATGCACACGACGAGCTGACGGGCTTTATGGAGTCCCGGGGTTTCACGGTGCAGCGGCACTATCTCCTCGAAACTGCCTGGACTGCGACCTACGCACATGAGAAGGGCGGAGTTAGGAGTGGCAAGACACTTCCCGTTCTTGGATTGAACTCGGAGATGGATGCGTTACCTGGGATCGGACATGGATGTGGACATAATCTGATCGCCATGGCGGGGGTCGCGATTGCGTGTGCTGTCAAGGCAGCAATGCAGACATTGAACATCGATGGCAAAGTCGTCTTACTTGGGACGCCTGGTGAGCCTTCTTTTTGATTCCTTGTTCGAGATGGGGTTGACGTTGGACTAACCTTATTTGTACCAGGTGAGGAGGGCGGGCACGGCAAGGTACGGCTATGGGAGAAGGGAGCGTACGAGGGGATGGATGTTTGTCTGATGTACGTGTTATTGTGCTTCGTCCCTAGTATTATTCCCTTGTCTCCTCAGACTTCTCAGAGATAAGGCATTTCTACTGAAATTTTCCATCTCAGGTGTCACCCTGTACCTGGCCCGCCGCACTTTGCTGGTCTGAGCAGCTCGTTGGCTGTCCTCGAGTGCCAAGTGGATTACACTGGGCACACGTGAGGCGTCCATTATGCTTTATGTTCCCTCGCTCAAGAATCCGGCGTCGTTCATTGTCCCCAGTGCGCATGCGGCTCTCAGCCCATGGGAGGGCCAGAACGCCCTCGACGCCGCCGTACTCGCATACACCAACATCGGACTCTTGCGTCAGCAAATCAAACCCACACATCGGGTCCATGGCGTATTTGGAGGACAGGACTGGTCACCCAACAGTAAGTATGACTGCGCTCGTCAGGTCTGACAGTTGCTAACCTCACTCGTGTATTCGTCCATGTAGTTATCCCTGATCAAGCTTCGATGCAGTGCGTCCTTTCATCTTTTACCTGGGGAGTTGGATGGCGGTGAGCAAACATAGATGGTATATTCGTGCGCCGACGTCCAAGGAATTGTTTGAGACGGTTGCTCGTGTGAAAGGTTGTTTCGAGTACGTGAACGATCTTTAGCCAGAACCACACCTGATAGAACTGTCAGGGCTGCGGCGACTGCCACGGGATGTAAGATGAACATCACCGAAAATGGTGTTCTAAACGAGCTTGTTCAGAATACAGCCCTTGGTAAATAATATTCCCTAAATGTGTGCCCCCACGATCATGTCTCTCATTATTGCACGCTGGATTAGGTGAAGAGTTTGGAGACGTCTTTCGCAAGCGGTACGGCAACATCGAATCCACGTCGGACGCCAAGGGGGCGTCGACGGATTTCGTGCGTCGGCATCACGTTTTCCTTTGGTTCATGTCGGTATTGACGACTTGCTTTTAAAGGGCAACGTCTCCTATTGTACGCATTCTCTCCTTAGTTATCTGGTGATGTCAGTGACGAACATGCTGCAGTAATGCCCGGCTTGCATCCCGCTTTCGGTACGTTGCCTTTTCCGCTGTTACCCTCTCGTGCATTGTCAACTTTTGCAGCAATACCCACTGTTCCAGGAGGAGGTAATCACACTCGAGAGTTTACACATGCAGCGTCGACGGACGCGGCTCACGAGGCGTCTTACAACGTCTCCAAAGCCTTGGCACATGTAGGTATGAGGGTGTTGACAGACGAGGTGTTCTTGCTGAGGGTGCGTTGAGCCCGAACCGTTTGTGAGATTTGAAGGTGCGAACACGCTGACCCACTTCGCTCAGGTCAAGGCCACGTTCGAGGAAAACAGGAAGACTAGGGTTGAATGAAAAGAAAAACGCCATGGCAGTTTGTAGTATATTTGTACATATGTAATTATCCTCAGCCTCAACCACTTGTTACCACAGCCTGGGACCGCTGGGCAAGAGAAGCATTGTTGATGAGTTTCGTATGGCTTCTCGTCCTATTTTTGTTTATCGTACTAATTTTCCGTCCCTACAGCAATCCTGGACTGGAGGTACACTGGTTCATATCTCGACCATGCACCAGCACGACATACTTCGACAAGATTATGTAAAGAGGACGAACGACGAACTTAAGCCAATCAGCCAAACTCGTCGACTTGAAGGTGGTGAGTACAGCACAAAGTTGCTCGAGCTCGAGCGAGTTGAGTGGCTGGCGGGCCGCCCCACGCCTTCGAGTCGCAGGATGACTCGAAGTTCGCAACGCAGAGGGAAGACTACAAAATACAACAGAATTTATGAACCGAATTAAACGGCTGAGGGAAGCAATTGTTCATGCTCAAGGGATTGAACTTCAAGCTTCAGCATCGACGGATCTAAGGTCAAGCCTGAACTTTTGAGGTGGAAGAAGGGTGTAGAGGACGAGTCACGCGTCAAGTTGACGAGCTTGTCATGGGACTCAAACATGAAGAACGTCTTGCGCTGGACAACTTGTCCTACTGTGCATCGATGTGCACGGCCGCCACAGCATGTGGACCATGTTGTGCGTCTCTCGAAGCCCGAGAGTGAAAACCTTTCCGCAAAGTGCTGCATTTGCGACGGCCAAGGATGTTGTGTCTGCTGCCCTTGAGCAGTCGGATACTTTGGATGTACCAGGCAGTCGCAAAGCATGGTCTGCCGCCATGTCAAACAGCTTGTTAGCTCGTGCTACTCAATTCAATTGAGACGAATATGACAGACCTGGCCTGTTCCTCCCGGTCCAGATTGCAAGTTGGGACAGGCCCTAGGCCAGGCAAAAGCCCACGTATACTTTACGGTATTATGGGAAGGACCCATTTTTGCTGACCTGTCCTCCAATCACAGCCAGCTCTCAAATGTGCTACGAAAGTGTGTCGTCAAGTGTTAACGTGATATACTGAAGCAGTTTCCTAAATTCATGTGTGGACCCGCGTGCCGTTTGTCACTGGCATGCTGACGTTTTCTCAGTTTCCAGTGTTATTGCAATGTGTCATGAGCGGGCCCCATCGTCCGGACTGGTTGGCTAGAAGAATTTGGAAATGATGATTGTTCGGCAGCCCATCCAGATAAGTATAAGCATACTTCCTGGGAGGGAATAGAGCTAATGGGGTCGATCTAGTCGCTCCGCTTCCGAGTACTGTGCCGAGAATAAATACCTAGGCGACTTATCCCCAAAGTCACCAGGTTCAACAATGGCGACAATCGACCCCTCCCTATTTTGGCGTCCCAACTCAGACCAGGGCAGGCCACCGTTAATTCCAGGTGAGGTGTACAGACCAGACATTCTCGCCGTGATCGAGCAGACGATTGATACGCTCCGTCCGGAGCTGAGGAAGTTAAGTGACAACATCCATGGTGAGGTACCTCGATCAATCGATCTGGCACCACCCACTGATGAGTATTCGTCACGCTGGTGTGATAGCCCGGCCAGAGCTCAAGCATGAAGAAGTGTGAGTCCTCTCAAGTTTGACGCTTTTCCAAATCTCACAGGCCCGTACACAGCTATGCACACGACCAATTGACTGACTTCATAGAGTCGCAGGGTTTCGTGGTGCAGCGGCATTACCTTCTCGAGACTGCCTGGATTGCGACCTACACACATGACAAGGGCGGAGTTGAGAGTGGCAAGACGCTTCCCGTTCTTGGATTAAATTCGGAAATGGACGCATTACCCGGGATTGGACATGCATGTGGACATAATCTAATCGGCATGGCGGGAGTCGCGATTGCGTGTGCTGTCAAGGCAGCGATGCAGACGTTGAACATCGATGGCAAGGTCGTTTTGCTTGGGACGCCTGGTGAGCGTTCCTGTTCGATTTGGAGTCGGTGTTGGTTCGATCCTATTTGTGCCAGGCGAAGAGGGCGGTTATGGCAAGGTACAATTATGGGAGAAGGGAGCGTACGAAGGGATGGACGTTTGTCTGATGTATGTGCTATCATACTTCGCCCCCGTGTGTCCTTGTCTTCTTCTCGGAGATGAGGTGTTACCGAACGTAAATTAATATTTCGATCTCAGGTGTCACCCTGGACCTGGCCCTCCGCACATTGCTACCGTAAGCAGCACGCTGGCTTTTCTCGATGAGGATGTGAATTATACCGGACACACGTGAGGAACACATTATGCTCAATATCCCCTCACTCACGAATCTGGCGTTGTTGGGCGTCTCCAGTGCACATGCGGCCCTCAGCCCGTGGGAGGGCCAAAACGCTCTCGACGCCGCTGTGCTCGCGTATACCAACGTCGGGGTCTTGCGTCAGCAAATAAAACCCACGCATCGCGTTCATGGCGTATTCGGAGGACAGAACTTATCTTTCAATGGTCAGTGTGATTGTAGCTGCGTCCAGTGTGACAGTTCTTAACCTCACCCGTGTCTTCGGTGGTATAGTTATTCCTGATCGTGTTTCGATGCAGTGCGTGTTTTCATTTTCTATCTGACCTGTTGCATAGTGAGCGAACAAGAACAGGTGGGCTGTTCGTGCGCCGACGTCCAAGGAATTGTTTGACACGGCCGCTCGTGTGAAAAGATGTTTCGAGTACGTGCACGGTCTTTGGCTATAAGCATACGTGACGGGGGTTTGATCGTTGTCAGGGCTGCGGCGACTGCTACAGGATGCGAGATGAACATCAGCAAGGAAGGTGTCCTAAATGAGCTCGTTCAGAATAAAACCCTTGGTAAAGAATGTTCCCCAAGCGTGTCTTCATGTCTCATTACTGGATGCTATACTAGGCGAAGAGTTTTCAGACGTCTTTGGCAAGCGGTACGGCTTGGTCACTCCCCCAATGATCCTCCCAGCGTCGACGGATTTCGTACGTTGACTCCTCTTGTTTCGCATTTATTAGCTCAGTTCGGTACTTGACGGGTTGCTTTCAAAGGGAAACGTGTCCTATTGTACGCATCTTATCCTTGGTTTTCTGGTGATGACAATGATGTGACAAATGTACTACAGTGATGCCCGGCTTGCATCCCTTTTATTGTATGTTGTCTTCTTTTATATTGATTTCTAGCGCCTCGTCCTAATTCGTGTTGTAGCCGTGCCCACTGTCCCAGGAGGAGGGAACCATACGCCAGAGTTTACGCACGCAGCGTCGACAGACGAAGCTCATGAGGCATCTTACAACATGTCCAAAGCTTTGGCACATGTAGGTATGAGGGTGTTGACAGACGAGGCGTTCTTGGCGAAGGTGCGTTGAGTCCGAGTCGTTTGTGAGGGTATGAAGTGGGGACGCTGACCCAATTTCGCTCAGATCAAGGCTTCGTTCGAGGAAGACAAGAAGAAGAGGAGTGGAAAATAGGAATGCAGGGGCGATATGTACATGTTAGCATTGTAACCTTTTCAGTTCAACTTCAGAGAGGAAACCAAAGACGTTATACCTCAGTCAATCAACTGTGACACACCCTTGTTTTCACTTTGCCAGCGCTTGTATAAATAGAAAATGAAAACCGAACGGGTGAAGATATAAACGATGCCTTGCTGAGCGTGTGAGCTCATACACACATCGTTAAAGCCTGTAACGCAAATATTGCATTTGCCGATACGTAACAGGCTCTTAATGAATACGCCGAGCATCAACACAAAGCAAGATCGCGGAAGAGGACCAGAAACTAGGCCCCAAGATGCTTGTATAGAATGCGTTGATCGAGCGGTACATCCACCGACTGCGTCTTCATCGTCTTCCAAAAGCGCGTACGCCGCACGCGTATGGTCGAGACGACCAGCGTCGTCCATCATATGCTTATAAAACACCGACGTAATCTTGGTCGTCTCCGCACCGTCCACCGCCCGCATGGTCCCAATCACAGATCGAAATCCAGCAAATTGCATCGCTGAAGCCAGGTGGATCACCTCATCCGGACTCTCGTCGTCTGCGACGGTCGTATCACAAGCGGATACGTACGCAAATTCAGGATTCTGATACGGTGGATGGTGGAGTGGCCGACGTGGGGCGCGAATGCAGACTCGAATGGGTGCGTTTGATTCGGGAGACCATGACAAGCAAGGTGTACCCATTCACACTGGCTCAGCTCGTCAGCGACCCTGGAAACACAGGAATCCTGCCCTTCGACGAGGGTAAACATTGCAAGACCATCTACGCACTGACCGATGTTGGTCAATTCGGTACCGATTGAGAGGAGCTCTTTTTGGCCCGAGGCCGTCGCTTGACCAATCCCAAGGAAGCGTTTTGGTTCCGTCGGTGAATTGGATGGAGAGTGTTGCGTGGCGCGAATGAGCGCGCTGAGGGTCGTGGTATAAGACGAGATGTAGAGACTCGCTAGATTCTTTTGCCCCTTCCTATCTGGTTCGCTGTAATTGTTCGCATTCACGATGATGACAGGTCCACCACTGGCTGCGCGCTGCAGACTGGAGAACAAGGAGGGGAGAAGAAAGCGTGATTGACCGGGCAACCCACGAAGACTGGATACGATCCCTTGTAACTCCTAGTTGAGATGGCAGACCCGATCATGTTGGTCTGGGCCAGGCGAATCGAGTGCGCTACGGATGAGTGAGGTCAGACGGGTAAACTGATCCGCTAACATCTTTCCTTCCGGGCCAGATCCAGTGACATCCTCAAGTGGAGAACGGAAGCGGGAAAGCTGGTTCCAAAAGACACCGCGGCCTTGTTCAAGCAACTCGACTGCGTTCGTAGGAGACTGGTTACGAAGACGAGCTGAGAACGCATCAAACTTGGCATCAAGGGACTCTGCCCGTGACAGCAGAACTAGCAGGCATCATTTCATTCCCATTGAAATTGATAGAAAATAACAATGCCTTTAGAATCCATGACCGAACTTGGTAGAAGATGGTAGTTTGGGAAAATGCTGCGCATCAAAGGCATGATCAAAAAGGCAACATGGCGCCTAGCCGCACCAGCCGCACCGTCGTGATTGGACCATTCTCCGAGTCCTTGGAGCCCTTCTGTTGAATATTATCCTGGTGAGCGCACCCACAGTGGAAGCTGGCTGGTCAATCGAGTCGGCCAGATTGGCTTCATGACGATGTTCAATGACAACGCTTGAAAAATGTCGGAAGATGGGATGAATGGTTTGGCACTAGATGGAACTAGGTTGTGAGGAAAACGACTATGAGCATAGCATTGAGAACATTCTTCGCGCTCAACTTGAGCTTAGGAAAGTAAGCGGAAAACAGATGTCAAGGTGTAAACAGGAGGACCTGGCGAGACTGACCAGCGAGACAGAAGGAGAGTTGAACCCGTAGTTCTAAGCCCAACTTGAAGTTGGTTCCACTGTCCAAGGTTAAATGTTCAATAGCCAAACACTGTCTTTTTTTATTCTAACTGTACAAGTATCGGGGTCAACATCTCATTTATCATCCAGCAACAATAAAATAACCTCCTCCATCGCGTGAAGATTCACATAATAACACAGTAAACAGTGAACGCGTGAAATCAAGAAAGTAGCAAGTCGTACATACAACAGATCCACACGAAATAGAAAGAAAAAGGTGGAAAAGGACCCCAATCTAATCGTCCGTCTTACATGTCCTCGTAGTGTGGCTTGGGTGAACTGACACTCAGTTTTCCTTGAAGTTTTCGTTGTCGTAGGTTCTTAACTTCTGTGTTGATGAGATCGCGGAGGCGTTCGAGGTCGAGGCTACGCTCGGCCCGCGAACCCATTAGCACGTTGCGCCAGATACCAGCGGCGGCGACCGAGTTGTCAATGTTGAGTTGCATCGGCCGGTGGAGGCGGACCATCTTTTGCATGAGGTGGTCGGGGTTTGCGTAGATTGCGCCTGGCCATGCAACTCGGATTGCGAACCACCACCCAAGAGGCTAGATGAGAGTCAACAGAAGTGGAAGGGTATCTAGAATCCACGTACCCGACCATCAGGGAGTGTTCGCTCGGGGTAAGAATCATATGTAGTTAATGCACCATCTGGCAAGGAGAACCTGGGGGGATAAAGGTTGGCTCAAAAGTCCACAAATCTTATTATACCACTCACCTGTGCACGACCCAATGGTTCGAGTCCGAGCGATGCTTTGCAAGTACAACGATCAACCGCGGGGCGCCATCGAAACCAAAGGGAGCCCATAGCTCCCTCAGCATTCCACAGGCATCTCCGTGTCGTCCGTTGAATACGGCAGTGCTGATTGCATCTGCCATATTGGGGGGTACAAAGAGTCTATCCACTTTTCCTCCAGGAACATCCGTCATTCGACTTCTGACATAACGTTTATACGTTTGTGTCGACCAGATGCTCAAAGCGACTTCATCGACTTGTTGTCCTCGAGTGGTACTCGTAAGGGCCGCATCGATCTCGCTCATTGGCCAAATGATAGCCCAACTGAGCAGTCGCTGGTGAATACGTTGCCACGGCGGCGGCGTCATATCATTAGTATCATGCCCAGAATTCCACACCTGTGAGTTCTGCGAAGGAATAAGATCTCGCCTGCTCCCATCTTGCGGAAGAGGTGGCAAAGGAGGAGATGGCACTCGGCGTTCGGTAAAGTTCCCGCCGTCCGGAATCTCTGGAAGGCCAGACTCGGTAAATGCACCATGTCCCTCCTCGTATTCGTCTTGATCGTCTCGAGCGACTTCCCAAGTTTTGTGAGTGACCGCGGACTGGCTTCCTCCAGGCTTGACTCTCAATTTGTATAACTCTTCTTCTAGGAATTGTTGTCCAGGAGAATCGTCACGATCCGCGCCCAAAAATTCGCGTGTCTCTGTCACGGTCTGTGCTAGGAATCGCTGGGTACTGTTTTCTCCAGTGGTATATTCTTCGTCTATGCATAGCAAACGTGAAAATGGGTCTTATAAACTCGCTGATCATTACTTACCAACTATTTCAGTCTCGTTCGCCTGGTACATCGATTCCGCCATCGTGCCTGTCACTTGGGTATTGATATTAACAGTCTGCGTGCGGGGCGTTTGTCCGTATTGGTCACCACCTTCGGTGTACTCGGTTTCCCCACCGCGGTATTGCTGACGTGAATCAGTTGATTCCGCATATGATTGTTGGCTGCGAGGAGGTATAGATGCATTAATCGACTGAGGACTCAAGACATCAAGACGCTCATGCATCTTGATCATTCCGTTTATCAATTCTTTGGCCCATTCGGGAGGCTCTCGCTGAACAACAGGTTCAACATACTGACGAGATGGTATAGTAAAAAGAATACTTGCCGGAATCGTAGGTTCCCAGTCACCGTCGAGGTGGACACTCGGGTCGTGATCATGGAACGACTTACGATACTGTTTGATTGACTGTGAAAAGGAATAAACGTCCGCGATTGACCAAAGGGTAGAAATCTTGATACCTCGACATCGTGTTTCATTCCCAACTTCTTCACACGCTGTCGAACAGCTTTCCGGAGTGCCTTCTTGACAACCTCATGGGTATGCAGATCATCCATCTGGTGAAGCAGTATACACAAATCCATATCGTGAAAATGAGAGTTGACGATTTCGGGCTCCAAAGTACTCGGCGCATAAGAGGTACGATCACCGGCACCACGGGCTGCAAGAGCTTGTGCGACCATCTCCTCCTCAGCTGCGTTGAGTGAGAACGAAGGCGAGGGAGGGCGTGATGGCGTTGGAGTAGCCAGACTGTCCTCGTCTTGAGACCGTTGAGACTGGGAGTGACGAGATTGATGGCTGCGCTGCGTTAACTGTGTATGATGAGACTGCTGGGTCATGTGCGTATGGTGTGAAACGTGGGAGAGCTTGCTTCCTCCGCCATTCATCTGTGAATGAACTTGGGAAGCGACGGCGGAACCGACCTGAGACACCGCTTTCTGGACCTGTGCAGCCGCAGCCGCTGCATAGAGAAGATCCTCGTTCGTCGGGGCGTGTCGATAGGGGGAGAAAGGCCTGCTTTGATGTGAGGGGGACAAGGGGGTTCCGGACATGACCGATGGGGTACCACGTTTCGACGCGACAACTTCTTCGTTTACTTGGGAGGTACTAACGATGGACTGGAGTTTTTCTCTTTCAAGCGCTTTGCGCATCGCCTTGAAGGGAGCTTGGCTTGGTGAATCAGAGGGAGATATGCTAGGAGCGCGATGACGTGAGCGGGGGGATGTTGGGAGCTGGTTTGTCTGTCCGGAAGGACTAAGTAGAGTACTGGGCGGCAAAGCGGGGTAGTCAGTGGCAACGCGTGAGTGTGATTGCGATTTGGAACCGGCACGAGATCGCCGAGAGGGAGACATTGGCGTCTCTTCGGGAGCGGAGCTACGCACGGTTGGGGCCTTGCTCGAGGCCTTCGTTTGCTTGTGAACGAAAGGGTGAGTTCGATGCCACTTAAGCAAGAGATTACGAAACGTACTGCACGTGCGGTAATTGTTTCGCGAGACTCGCTCTCGACGACGGAAACCACAGATTTCTGAGACTTGTACTGGGTGGCGCTCAATTGGGAGCGCGACTTTGAACCACTCGAGGAAGGCGGTTCCACAGTGATTTGCAACGGCGCGGTTACCGGAGAAGCCACGGAAGTGGGAAGAGGAACTCTGGCTCCGGTGAATGCGGTACCATTGACTTGGGATTGCTATATGGATGTCATGAGCGCCATGTTCGCATGACGTATAACAGAGGAGAGAGAAGGAAAGATACACCAGAACGTACCTCCCAGGGAGGAACACCGTTGTGAGAGGTATGATCTGGGAGAGGGCCAAAGTTGCCAAAGGAAGAGTCATACGACTCGTAGCGAGGGCCCGGGGGATCATGAGGCCCAGGTTCGTGCTATGGACACGGTTGTTGAACACCGGGCAGGAGGGGGAAATACGACAAGATACAGAAAGGGATACTTACGAAACCGGAACGACCACCGATAGAGAGTTCAGTCTTGCGACCATCCTGGACGTTTGAGTTGATGTCATCGAAATCCTGATCGTTGTCGAGAGCGCTGAGCTTTGACGACGGACGGGGCAGGTTCGGAAAAGTAGAAGAGTGGGGAGAATCGATTGATTGTGATTCTCGGAGACCCTCTAAATAGAGCAGGACTTGATGCAAAGGATGAGGAAGTGAAGGGTGTGTGAACGATGAAAAAGAGTACCTTTCTCATTCGGAGCTGCAAGAAAAGAAGGGTGAGTGTAGGGAGGACAATAAGAAAGTCGTGGTGCACGGACCAGGTGTGCTAGAACGGAGGAGAATTGGCCTGAGCGAGTCAGAGGCAGCGTCGGCGAAGGACATGAGAAAGAGAAAGAGAAAGGTATCGCGGGGGTACTAATAACGTTCATGTTCATGTTCATCCATGCACATTCCACACGACCGAACACAAACACACCAAAACACTCCTCATGGTACCAATATTCTAGTACATACACCGGATACGTCGTCCATCGACATTGGCGGGAAACAAACCCGGATGCATCAAGACTTGACACTCGTGCGTCCGTGCGACCCGTCCCCCATCGCATACGCTGATTCGGGCCGAATCGATCCCAGTCCCAGAGGATCCGCTCGGCGGGCACTTGGAACGTGTACGTGATCACGCATACCTCGGTCGTACCATAGACCTGCATCTACCAATCCATCCCCCGTCTTTTTCGCAAGCGGCCCTCCCCAAAAGACCTCCAGAAAGTGTTGGTTTCAGACGAGGGTATAAAGGAAGAAGCGCACCACGTGTTCCATTCAGGCTCAAGAGCTGGATGATCTCGAGCGAGGTCGCCCATTCCTCTAGGAGCGTAGGAACGATAACCAGCATGGTCGCATTGGTCTGCCGCGTGACGTCGATCGTGTGTTGCAGATTGGCAAAGACGGATTGTGGGATGTACATGGACACACTCTTCAGCAACACGACGGGATAAAGCAGCTACACAGCGATGCTGCACCGATTCGCATATCGGTGGAGAAATCAACATGTTCTAACACGGACACCGCGCAGAAGCGAGATTTTTTTCCGCGACATACACATGTGTAATGCATCAGTGAATGGCGGTGAGGTACGTAATCAAAATGGGTTTGGGAATCCGGTGCTCCCGACGAGTGCAGGTAGTGCATGATCATGGGTATGGCACAAACGGCGTGCTCGCCGTCTCCTTTCCACGCCTGGGGTATGCGTATGCCAGCGCGGGGGGTTCCTCGATCTCAACCTGCGCGAGCTTGGCTCGGATGCCATCCAAGAACGGTCCACGGGTTGCAACTACGGGACGACACCCCGTCTTGTGCATCACGTTGACCACCGCAGCTGCCAAATTGCGAGGCAATGTGATGTTGCGGTCCATGGTCGTGTCGCGGTTACGATGATCAATTGAACCCATTAATTATTGGAATGGTGTAAATATGAGTTGTTATACGATTGGGAGAAGCCGCTCGGCCCCTTTGTGCTGCTCCCTATTGCTTGCGCAACCAACTATCGTAGGAGTCCGGATAATAAGCTTAAAGGTCCAGTAACACGCTTGCTTTCACCACATAACGATGAATTCCAGGCAGTCAACAAGCACGGAGGCGTCGGTATTAAAATCGGTATCTGAGGTGCGCCCATCTGACTCCAATTGAAGTTCAAGCTCTCACAGCTCTTTAAGGTGGGTCCTAGAGACTCTTCCGACACCTTGGAAGTGCAATCTCGTGACACAGTACCAGTGACTTGCTGTAACAAATTCTCAACAGTATGAACGACAACGGCCGGAGCCTCGACAAGCTAACTGTACTACTGGAGGGTGTGGAAACCCTAGTGAAGGACCTGGAGAAAGGCTTCTTTGAACGCCTACTCAAAGTGCCAGGGTTTGGCTGGTATGTAGATTACTCTTTTTTTTGGTCCTTGAACTAATATATGACACAAGGAACAACTGGTCACGTCACAAGGCGACGCGTCAGTAGCATCATCTTCAAGTTTGGTCTAGGGCCTAGCATCTGGAAAAAATAAATATGCTGGTAGCATTCTGACACTGCTTTGTAGCCGATATGACAATACAAGCGCTCCTTGCCTGCGGCTATCGATATTCTGAACGACCTGTGTTTACATACCCGCCAGTGTCCACTAGCTCCGAGTCAGGTGGCTCACTGGTAGCGCGCGTCGCGTTTTAAGACAACTATGCACAGCACTCGAGGCACTCACTGGCAATCGGAAAGGGGCGACAGTACGAATGAAGGAGTTGCTTTGGTGAGGGGAGAGAAATCATGGCCCACGTGCAGTTATATTTCTCGCAGTGAGTGGTGCGGCCCCCGAAGAGACAGCGCGCCACTTATTATGTTAGACACTTGCGTCCCAAAGTCACACCTGCCACTCGTCCAGCGACCGCACCGTCAATTCGGCCATCTCAACCACCCGCTCGACGCGCCCCTTCAGCGTCTCGTCCGCGCAGCTCACCACCCATGCTCCCATCCCAAAATCGACTCGCGCTTCCTCCTCGTTGACATGCACAACCAAAACCGACTCCTGGCCTAGTTCCACATGACCAAAGTGCGCCTCCAGGAACCACGCAATCCGTTCGTACCGCGATCCCCCCCGGGCGTGCACGTGCATCCGTTCTGACGTCACTAGATTTTCAAGCTGTCACCAAAATATCTCGGGCAGCACTCAAGGCATCTTACCCTTCACCGACGCCAGACTCTTGTCTACACCAGCCAACAACGCCAGTGTCGCATCAGCGATCATGTCGTTGTCTGCGTTCGACGTCCACTCGAGTGTCACTTCGTGCTCGGCCGTGTGCTTGATGTCCACCACATTCATGACCTTGATCCCCATCAACAAACCTCCGCGTCGAGCCCGCGTGAATACTCACCCGTATCGCATCCATTCGGTCCTCAATCCTTCCAAACATTTCTTCGAGGTGCCATCGCACCAACTCCCAGGCAACCCCTATCACAAGCTTCTGTTTTTGCTTCACGACTGCGATCGATAGTCCTGTCAATTCATCTAGGTCCTGCGCATCGAGGAGCGCATAGGAGTAATCCTTGACGACGAGCAAACCAGACAAGCTATCACCTTCCTTCGGCACCTCGGTAGCGAGTTTCCCGATAACCTAGCACAAACGTGACCTTCCCCGACAATAATAGAATGGGAAAACCAAACCTGGGCAATGCGCTCATGTCGGATCGAGAGCTCTAATGTTTCGAGATTCCCAGGAGTATAGATCTTGCGCTCGATACCCCGATCTTTGTACCGAGCCTCCATAGCCGCGGAGAAACGACCCATTGTGGTCTTCTCGCCATGAACCAGGACCTAGAGAAGACATTACCTCACGACTCTATTTCGAATAAGGTCCACTTACCACATGCTCGGGGTCCACGAGTTCAATGAATTCCGAATTCTGCGAGTAGTCCACGTGGGCACTAAAGGACAGACTGTCGACTGACATCCTGCGTGGTATTCCCACCCCTTTCACTGACAAGATCTCTTCGGGTTCATTGAGAATTCTCTGCGAAGCATCCGGGTGAGACGGCGAATCACTCCAGCAGAGTCAAATTAGTATATATTATGTGGCAAATAAAATACAACCGTCTCCAACTACAAAGATCACTTACCTTGGCCAGGGTACCTTCGATAGAATATCCAGTAAGAATGAGGCCATTGCCAGCCTCCGGGGCCCAGAGATCAAACAGTTCTCGGCTGCTCCCAGAGTCCATAAACCCAGGACTCGCGAGTACAACGCAAGGAGGTCCCTGAGCAATTTTCTGCATCCAAGTCCGCTGCGGGGGAACACTACTGATATGTCTGTATGATCTATAAGAACACCAACTAATGCAAAATTGCACGAGACACCGACTTGAACACAAAAGGATTATCCCTTTTCGCAAATCGCGAACGAATGTCAGCATTCATCGCATGTATATGCGTCTGGTACACGGCCATACACCTGCGTGCAAGACTGGACGTGTAATAGATCGGGACGTCGTGCAAGTCAGGATGTTCCTCCCAATAGGCCTCTAAAATGAGCAACAACTCCTGCGCCGTGCCCAGCGCGAATACGGGCAATAATACATGTCCACCACGCCGGATGATCGCATGTACGAGCGTCGTAAAGCGAAGCTCTTTTTCGGCCCTCGCTTCGAATATATGCACGCCGTGGGTGCTTTCGACGACGAGTATGTCAGGTCGGATGGGAGGGATTTCTGCCTTTACTAAATGGCGGTCCTCCTCGCGAGAGTAGTCGCCCGTGTACAAGACCTTTATACCCATGATGTCGATCATGTACATGCAAGCCCCGAGAACATGTCCTGCGTGGTAGGCAGTGAATGTGATACCAGAACATGGCGAAATTGGCTGATGCACTGATATCGGAATGATGACAGACATCGATTCGGACACCTCAGAGATCGTAAAAAGACTCTCGAGAGAAGACAGACTTGAAAGTCCTGTAAGGGGTGAGGCATGGGAACATCAAATGGGCGACGAACCCAGCGCTAAGAAGGTCCTGTATCACGAGTTTGTAAACCGCTTTCGTGGGGTGTGTCATGTAGACCTTGCCGCTTCCTTGTCTGAAATTGGTCTATGAGCGGTCAGTGAGTCAACGAACAGCAACGCATGGGTGGCCACGCTCGACCTTTTCCATGATGTAGGTCAACGCGCCTACGTGGTCGAGATGAAAGCTAGAGAGGGTAAGATACCACCAAAAGAAAACGACGCTCGGCGCACTGGGTGATCAGTAGAGCGTCGACGGTGCTCCAATCGAGATGATCCACAAAGGGCAGGGCGGCCATTCCAGAATGACCGGGATGAATGCCTGCATCACAGACTACAGTCTTGTCTTGGTATTGCAGTACAACACAAGATCTGCCTACTTCCTGACCAGCACCAAGGGGTGTCACTTGCAAAGTAGGTCGGTCTGACATGTTTCTTACTGTTCCCTCGAAGACAGAGATACGATTGAAGAGTTGTCGGTAGTTGCCGAGTCCTGAGCGACGCGTACGCCTGAATTGCATTGACACACGCGTCACTCTCATCAACACCATGGTATGCCCCAATTCTACATCCAACTAACCTTGCTCATTGATCTTGCTAGGCTAGAAGATATGACAGTGCGTAATATCCGCTCTGGATTGTACACAACCAACGCGATCCATCTACAGGTCGAACAACCATCTTCTCCCCAGAAGGTACGTTGATAATCACCCTTGACGGTGACGTGCTCACTTTATCCTATAGGGCGTCTATACCAGAGTACGTCTCTCTCATTTCCCCACCCAGCCATGCTGAGCACGACGACGATCACGTTGCACAGTCGAATATGCCATGGAAGCCATCTCGCACGCAGGCGCCGTCCTCGGTGTCCTCGCCAAAGACGGTGTCGTCCTTGCCGCCGAAAAACGTGTGACAGGCAAACTCCTCGATCTCTCCAGCGCAAAAGAAGGGGGCGGATACGGTGGTAGCGGCGAAAAGATGTTTTTGCTCAACTCGTGCGTTCCATCCATTCTCCATCGACACCGATCTTGATGGATCGTCAACATAGAAACGTGATTGGTGGTGTCGCTGGGATCACGTCCGATGCCAACTCGCTCGTCAACTTTGCGCGGACGGTGGCGCAGAGACATTTGCTGCAGTACAACGAAGACATCCCCGTCGAGTTGCTCGCCCAGCGTCTCTGTGACATGAAACAAGGATATACACAATACGGTGGTACGTCCACTCTTTTCGCGCCTGTTTCGTTTACTTTACAGTGCCTCAGGTCTTCGGCCTTTTGGTGTCTCCCTCCTTTATGCTGGGTACGACCCACACTTTCGCTTCCAACTCTACCACTCGGATCCTTCGG
Source organism: Aureoboletus auriporus (assembly GCA_038089615.1). NCBI lineage: Eukaryota > Fungi > Basidiomycota > Agaricomycetes > Boletales > Boletaceae > Aureoboletus > Aureoboletus auriporus. The sequence goes on from JBBPLF010000099.1 coordinate 39,547, forward strand.
GCAACTACTCTGGGTGGAAAGCAACGTGTATCGGCGCGAACAATGGGACTGCCCAAAGCCTACTCAAACAAGAGTATAAAGACGATATTGGTGTCGACGAAGCGATCGCGCTCGTTCTAAAGGTAATGAGCAGGACCATGGACAGTACCACCTTGGGGAGTGAGAAACGTCAGTTTCATTCCGTTTAATTTTCGTTGCACGCGTTGACGGTCCCCCCGTGTAGTGGAGTTTGCCGTGTTGACGTATGACGAGGCAACAAAGCAACCCAAGGCAAAGATATACAAGCCATCTGAAATTGATGTTCTCCTCAAGACGCATGATCTGGCGAAAAAGGACGAAGATACAGAGATGAAATCATAGGTAGACTCTTGTACTTTCTACTCGTACAATGTGACCTGGACGCCAACGTTGTTGAGTTGGGAAAACCAAAAGGTGCAAAGCATGTACACGGAATTGAAGAGATTCCTTTGTCATATCGTACGCTAGTGACACGACACGCCCTTGTTATCGCCTTCCACAGATCCACTAAAGAGATAATGCCCGATAGCAGCGCCAGCGACGACGGCAAAGATGAGGTATCCCTGCCATGGCCATCAATTTCAGCAACGAGGAACGAGAGACGACGCACATTGTAAGTCATGAACACCAACATCAGGAAACACGACAAGAACACTGAAACGCCGTACAAGACGGCACGCAACGTACGGTAGTGCACCGGTATCACCGCCGGCCTGTGGGTCTGTCAAAACCGCTGGAAAACGTAGATAAAGGACGTTGCGCACCCGACACGTCTCGCCCTCCTACCGTCCAGTAACGCAACGTCTTCCCCGCGCTCTGGGGTGCTCCGCGCGCTCGCAGGCACAGGACTCGTCGCTCGCTTTCCCTTGTTCACCTTTGCCCGAATGCGCACATCCACGTCGCGTTGGAAGAGACGAAGATATTCGTAGAAAACGCTGAGCAAAACGATAGCGACGAACGAGAGAACGAATCCGGTGTGGGAGCGAATGTGCCAGGACGGGAAGACGACGCAAGTGTCGATGATTTGGGTGTTCCAGAGCATGTGCATGGAACACATGGGGGGCATGTCGTGCCCGTCGTGCCCGCCGTGGTCCATGTTGTGTGGTGGTGCGAGAGGTGATTAAAGTACTGTTGGTGGCAACAGATAAGCAAAGTGTGGCTACGTCGCTTCGTTCTACCATCGTCGGACTGCATACAAGTATGAGTCACTCGTATTTCGGGTTGGCGACCTCGAGCGGGATTACTCCCAACGAATTCCTACGTTTGCTGGAGAATGCAGGTGTTTTATTTCGTGCAAGGGCATCCGTGGCATGGTAAGACCATGCCAAAGGACACGGTCATCGAAGAAGAGTCTATCGAGGCGCTCGATGTATTCTTTCACATCGTACCCCCCACCCTCATTTCAATCAGACTACCGACTGGATCCGAAGCAGGACACATCCTTACGAACTTTGTAAGATGTATCATGATCGGTGGTTGAACTTGAAGGTTTGGAAACTAGCGCATGGCCAGGACCTTTGGGAGGAGAGGAGGGACTTGAGACGCTCCATGGTGAGACACGATCTTCGTTGCGTCGTACACAGTGAATCATTTTCTCACTTCGGACTCCAAGAGCACACGAGGAGCTTGCATCGTTCCAATCCAAATCCATCCAGAGTTGCTTGACCCATTACCCATCGCCCGGCGGAAGCATTGCCTACGAAAGTGCACATGGACTTGGTAAGTGCATATATGAATGTTATCGACCTGAGGGTGTGCAAACGGCTCCGAGTCGAATATATATATACCAGTATTCACAAAGACGGGATTCAACGTTACCAGTTACCACCTGGCTGATTGACAGTGATCGCTAAACCAAGTTTCGCAAGGCAAACAGGTGCTTCAACTTGAAGTCAACAGTGACCAAGGCATTCGGGTACGGTACCAGGGGCCAATCGCTGAGGAGGATTCATGAAAGTTATTTTTGATGGGTTGGAGAACACTTGGATCTCTTCATCCCGAGTTTGTGCATAGCCTAGCTGGGAGAGAACAATATTCCAGTCTTGACACTATTCATATGAGAATCTGAGGATACTTGCATCACTGCGACGTGGCCTCCACAAGATACTAAATCCCAAGATGCTTCAAGTTTGGGCAAACATCATACGAGAGGAGTCAAGTCATACGATTTGGACCAGATGGGCTCTTTGAATGCCCTGCACGTCCTTGCCAGCCTGGCAAGATCTTGCGAGATCTTGAAGAATAGAATATACAGGAAAACGTCGCAATTCAACATGCCCAAAGCTGTTGAGAAGGAGCTCTTGTATATGGAATATGGATGTGGTGTGATTCAAAAAGGTGGTCTGAGTAGGCAATATGACGCGGGTTGAACTCATACATTTCCGAGCGGTCTCGCCCACATCCTGAATGCATCGACAACCTTCTGCACCTGCTCCTCCGTCGACATCTCCACATCCACCGTCACCACGCCAGACTCACCCTCCGGACTCTCCAACGTACCCAACTGACTCGCCAACATCCCCGCCTTCATAAAATGGCCCGTTCGACCCCTCATGCGCTCCATCAACACCGCTTCATCCCCCTTCATATACACGAAATACGTCGGCAACGACACCGGATCAGATCCCGCCCCCCGCAATACCACACGATAGGCCTGTTTCAACGCCGAACACGCCACGATCACCCCAAACTGCCACGCCGCATCGATGTCCATCAGGGGTTTCCCCACCGGCGTTACGCCCATCTGATCCACCACGTTGGCAAGGGCGGCTGTGCGGATCGTCTCCAGCCATGGTTGTCGGTCTGCGTCATCCAGGGGGACGCCGCGCGACATCTTGGCAACGTTGGCGGCGGGATGGAGATCGTCGCCATCGATAAATGGGATGTGCAATGCCTCCGCGAGGGCCTTTCCCAGTGTCGATTTGCCCGTTCCACATACGCCCTGCGATTCAAATGGTTGGATACCATAGGACCCGCGCAAATGCGCCGCCTGTATCACATACCTACCATTACAACGATAACTCTGGCATGTCTATAGAGGGAGGAACGTTGCGACGGGAGTAGAGAAGCTACCGCTGCAGTTGGAGGGGCCCGACTCACTTCCGTCGTGGCTACGATGTCACGGTGGTCGCGCAAGTTCACCATGTGGTTTGGTTTCTGTTTCTTGGGTGGTTGTCCCTTTAAAGGTACTTAAAACACACCTGACATGCAACTTGCCAAGGGGATACATGTCTATTTCCTTGCGAGGTAGACTACTTGAAAGCGTGTTGTCTGGGACAAGATTACCGCGGAACTGGGTAAAAATGAATAAGATGCAAGTAGGTATGTATGCTATAGGGCGGTAGATGTGGGTAAAATGCAAAACAGATGAATCGAGTGGGTAAAACATTATGAGAGATACAGCGGCGGTGATTAAGAATTGAACATGCGAGCAATGGGATCCGGATCCCAAGAAAAATAGAAGAATCAAATAAGTGGGGAAATCACGGCTACAGTGGATATGATCGTTTAACCTGAAGTACCTTGTGGTGACCGCGCCTGTGGAGGCGTGGAGAAATCGATAGCATTGTACGCCGGCGGTGGCGCTTCGTACACGGAATCACTTTCTGGACCAGAAGCTTGGTCGTCGTCGTCACCTTCAAAGACGCGCCGGCGGTGCGCACGTGTGATGCTGCGCATCCAGTTGATAACCTCGTCGGGATCTTTTTCATACCGTGCCCGTCTGCCACCTGCCGCTTCATCATTCTGTGCGGCAATAGATGCCATGGATGGCCCCGGATAATCAGTCGTCGACTGACTCATAGAAGACGTGACAGGCAATGACCGGGAAGGTACCTCCTGCGATGGCGATGGGGAGTGCGCATGGCTTTGTTGCGTAGATGATGACCGAGAGACCAGCGCTGGCGTTGGTGGCAAGCTGCGTTGGTGCGTTTGCGACAACCGCTTGACCTCCGGAGGCCGTACTTGTGGCTGTGGTGGTTGAACAGCCAGCTCTCGTTGGGGAGGGGTTGGCAACTGCCGTACGTTCATCCCTGTGGCTATACGTGCGAGCAGACTCTGATTGCTGGGATCGTCTTGATCATCGATCACAGGTGATGTCGGAGATTGCGTGTTGGTGTGGCTGAGCTTCGGCGATGAACGCGACCGATTCAGCCAGGGCTGCACGGATTGCGGAGGTTGATAGGACGAGGGAGGAGACGGCAATTCTCGCCGAGTACCCGGTGGTGTTGAGATGCGAGGAGAAAGCCGTATACATTCCGAGGAGGGCATAGGCGAAAGAGTCCCTGATGAGAGGGCTAGTGGTGAAGCAACCTGAACCTGGCTGGGTTCAATGGCACTGGGTGGTGTGGCCACCCCCTGGTCACCAAACACCAATGGTGCGTCATAAAATCTTGTTGAAGGGGCAGAGGAGGGGGTCGCAGGGGAATATGCCGAGTCGGATGAAAAACTAGTTGCCGTACTTGGTCTTGGTGGAAGATCAAAGCCATCGGCTGACTGAGGGCGCAAAGAAGGGTAAAGAGGTTCCCGATACATGATTTTCCGCCATTGGCGGGTTGACGTGGACAATTGGGGTGGTTCAGATATGGGTATATCAAGAACGTCAGCATCCTCGCCACCGTTCGCAGTGCTTTTGTCACATCCTGGCGTTTTAAGCGAGGGATACAAAGGTTCTCCGTACATGATTTTCCTCCACTGCCGGTTGGAGGCACGGCTACTGGAAGTCGTCCTGAAAGACGGGGGGACGTGAGAATGAGATGACCGTCCATCGAGAGAAGTCGGGTTGCGAGAGAGTATCATCCAATCTTCGGGTTCGGTGACAAGCAGGAGAGCAGTCACGAAAAGGTGGTCGAGGAGGAAGAGAGATATACCCGCATGATCGAACTGAGGCACAGATTGATGGAAACTACCCAAGGTCTCGAAGACCCTTAGTCTGGGAGCTGTGTCTGTACTGTTAAAGGAGTCCAAGGTTGCCACGGCACCCTTGCAAGTCTGTGTTGTGCACTAGCAAGGATCGATCAGACCGGGGGGGAACTCGGGTAGGAGAGACATACCACGTATGCATCGCCCTCTCGTTTCCACTTGAGCGTATGTGGGTGGTACGGTATATGGAACTTGCGGGAGCTAGTATAAGAGGGTGAGAAGCTGTGCCATATACAAGGAGTAGTGGCAGCGAACCTTCCTAGACCGCTGCACTTGAGTAGACTCGTCGTTTCTCTCCAGCGGAGGTCGTCCATCTGGATCATGGCACCTTGAGCGTGATCTCTGCCCTTTCCCTTGAGAGGAAGATCCTTGGGCCAACGTATATCCGCGATTTTGGCGGAACCATCCCAAGGATCTGAGCGCCAAACAGTGGTAGATGAGGCGACGGTCTCTACGGCATAGAGAGACTTTTCGGAATCGGAGTCCATGGCGACGGCATCGAGGAAGGAGGTAGAGGAAAGCTTGAGTTCGAGAAGCGGTGTTTTTTTCTGGTTGCTAGCCATGTCATCGGCGATTTCGAGCCGGTGCAAACGGGGAAAGATGTTTGAAGGTCGGGAAGACGAGGACGGTTGGGATTCGACGATGCTCGGTGCCCTGTTGGGACGGGGAAGAGAAGGGGAGTAGTGCAACGGGAAGATTGAGCGACGATCAGAGGAAGGGGAGGGGGAGGGGATAGCGGAAAAGGACCGGGACAACCTCTGGATTGGGGGAGGGACGAAGAATGAAGTTGCGGGTTTCTCTGGATCGCCGGGGGACGAAACGAGCGCTCGCGACATTGGACAGCGATAAGGGTGTCAATGCGATGTCGTCGGGAACGAGGCGGGGGAGGGGGAGGGGGAGGGAGGGGGTCGCCGTCGTCGTCGTGGAGGGGGAGACCTGGAGATATGATGATGGTAATAAATGCGAGTCGGTTGCCGAGTGGACAGACGGAAATACGTACGTCCACAAAGAAAGGCACGGGAGATGACAGCAACTCTATATCCTGCGCTCGCACGGTCATCGGATACGCCGCATCGGTGATATCCGCAATTCGACAATGTCGTCGAGATTTCTGTGTGTGAGCTCAACAACATGGCTTGGCTCGTCTCCTCGCGCTCACCTACGCAACCGTCGCATGCAGCCACTAGTACACACTGAAACTAGCACTCGCAACTCGAAATATAACACGGTCGATCGTAACCCTAACCCTAATTGTTCCTAATTAATTCTATTTGGTCCCGCCGCTCGCCGCTCCAAATAAACACCAACGTATCCGTTCAACTTGTTCCATCGAGAATGTCCACCGCAGCAGGGTACGTCCTCATTTGCTCAGCGGTGCCTCATATATCTAACTCGGTACCATTTACTAGAACACCCTCCAATGGTACAAATGCAGGCGTCACCTCTCCTGACCGCCAGAGCAAGGGGAAGGGAAAAGACACCGTCACTTCTCCTGACGTGTCCATGGAGGAAGACGACGACGACGACGAAGAGGACGACGAAGAGGAAGCAGATGACATGGAAGAGGTACGCGAAGCGCCACCCCCATTATGTGTGAATTTCATATGTTTCAGGAGGACGAGGATGAGGAAGTAGAAGGTGACGGAATTGACCCCTCCGCGATCATTACCGGTGGTCGGCGCACGCGAGGTGTCAAAGTCGATTATACCTCCAAGGAAGCCCTCGAAAAAGCTGGTCTCAAAGCAGAGGAAGAGGACGACGAGGACGAAGAGATGAAGTAGACGGTTGCCTAAATGTACTACTTGTTTCAGGCAGTGAAAAAAAAAGGCTTGGGGATGTGTACTTCTCTGATCTTATTCTAAACGAAGGTCATAACACTCGAACCGCCGATCCGTGGCTGATCAATTCTGCTCCACTGCGAAGCTTCGGCTCAAGCCGACACTGGGACAGGGATGCCTTCTAGTTCATGAACCAACATTGCAAGTACGTTATTCAAGTTTGCGTCTACGCCGGCGGATTGTAGTAGTAGCTTATCACTGCACTCGCTTGAATCTCGAAAGCAAAACCGCCGGCCGTACTACTTGTAGGCAAAACCTCCGTACGTTCGGCTAGCTCAAATCTCACCTCCCACCGAATCGTTGGAATTCTAAATTCGGACTACGGCGGAGAGACATTCAACATTCGAAAGTACTTGCTTCCCGTACAAGATGGACCAAATTCTATCGTTACTTGGCATGAGGCTCGGCAGCTATTCATTCCTTGGTTACTGGCAACTATCAACACCAAGTCAACACAAGAGCAACGGCCTCAACGGGAGAAGTGTATATTAGGCTTGTCCCGTTCTTCTCACTAACGCATGCTGAATAGATCTGGTACTGCAGCGTGTCAGGCCAGCATTGGCGATCGATATATATAACAGTTACGAGTGTATGGATCCACCAATTCGAGTTGTCATGACGCTTCGGACGCGTTTCCGAGTCCGACGACGATGTCAAACAATGACGTTACCGTTGAAGAAATACGGAGATATGTATACGAGGTCCACTGCTGGCAGGGCTCGCATGCAGCCATTACCTCAAATTTACAACCTTCTTGTCGACCTATCACCGCCCACATTTGATCTACGTCACACAACCAGGGTGGTGCGCACTCGTGTGATCAGTTTACCTGGCCATCCTGGAGCATATTGAGAGCTTGGTTTGTAACCACTACATATGCCGTCTCGTTATTATGTTGCCTTTTCTGATGGATTTCTGACAACGGTGTCGGTCTAGAGTGTGGTGCATCATCATCGACGACTTTCAACGTCAACGTCCGGCATTCTAAAGAAACCCCGGATGCGTTTCAAATGGTAGCCAGGTGACTGATCGCAAAGACGGATAGGTAGGCAGGATCACACACGCTCGGCTCTACTCTCCGTCTCAGAACCTGGGGAAACCAGATCGGTAAATTGGGCGACAGGACACCGGCAGGGGTGAGAGCAGTTGTCAACCCGATTCAAGGGGAACGGATACAACGGAAATAAAGGTTTGAACTTTCACGGTTTACGGTGCTCATTCGATGTATTTGTATTTTTGGGGCTCGTTTTGCCGGCCCTCCGATCCGCTTCTTTTGAATTCCCGTTGCGAACGTGGAGGAGTGAAACGGGAGTGTAAAACTCAAGCAACAAAATCACATGTGTGTCACGTACAGACTGGATTGGTCACGGACATACCATACCTCTCTTTAGCTTTATCAGAGTACCTCTAGTTATATCATTGCAAAAGGAAAGAAATGTAAGTACCTCCTGACTCCTGTGGCGAGGAGCCGAAGTTGTCGTGAGAACTATAAGAACTCACACTAGCTGGTGCTTGTTGGCAGGTAACGTGAGATTATCGGTGTATATTGCGCACAATTTTGCGATATAAACGGATCAGCCAGATAGGCCACCATGTGGTACAAATTTTTAGAAGGCGTTCTTGAAGTGGCCAAATCTTGTCGGTCAATTGCAAACGGTAACTTGAATTCAAGATACTACTAGCATTTCAGATTTAGAATTCAGAACTAACGGAACAAATGCGAACGAACGATCACTCGGGGGGCTGGCCAAACGAACTTGATGAGCTTTACATTGTGAAAACCCCATGAGTTTTTAATAGGCTTGGCTTATTGCCTTGAGTCTAAACAGCACCGATCTCTGGAATAGTCGGACAATCATCAGTCACACTTGGCTTATCACGCAAAGTTGACTCGTCAGAAACACCCATGTATATTTGCAACCAACTACGGACCGACCAACCAACGTACCCATGTGCCACAAAATGATACAGTAAAGAGGTGAGACCCTCGTCACGAACCAGCTTCCATGAAAAGCACATACAACCCAAGCGCTCACCAGCACACAAGCGCATCAATCATTTCATCAAACCCTTACGGGGAGAAACGAATCAAGACTTGTGACCGGGAGAACAGCATCAGGAGCATGAGTTACTTCGAGGAGCAGTTGGAGGGGGGGGGGCAGAAAAGTGGGATACGAAGGCAGATGATCTGATGGTGGTGCACGTCCACGAAAAGGCGCGAACTTGACGTCAATAATGAAAAGGAGAATGAAGAGACCAATAGAACAAGGTAGAGTAGTAAATAGATAGATGCGACTGACAAGAGCGAATACTGGGCGCATACTCCACGCGTTCGATGGAAGAGAGAAGCATAGTGTCCTAGAGACATACGCAACACAGCGATGAGCTGATTGATATTTTGACATTCCGAGCACGATGATATCTCGGTGGGCTCGAGGCTATGGGAATCAAATGACGCTGACCCCTTCCCAGGTAACGGCGCTCGAGAAATCCATATCAACGTCAATATTGGCGCTGGAATTCAAGATGGCATCGACTGCGACATCCTGTACGTTCGGAAGCATCTCTAGCAGCTTCTCAATCTCCATCTCGGCACGGACTCGATCGACCCAGTCGACAGTGCTAATACCACTCATTCCATGGTCCAGGCTAAGCCCATTGTTTGAGAGGTTGGTCTCTATCTCGGTTAGCACCTCCTTACTGAATGCATCTTCCGACGAAGTGCTAGAGCTTGGAAGAGCGCTAGAGCCAAGCGGCGGTGACGCAAGGATCTCCGCAAACAGACGCGTGAGGTCAGCGTCGGACGTTGCCTCGTCTTCGGGCTAGAGGGGTGCGTCAACATTATGAAAAAGTGAAGGTACAAATAAAAAAACAACCTTGGTCGCATCACTGTCCAGTACTTTGTTGAGCTCGCTGGTTCCATCAGCATCCGAGCACCGCCCACCCGCTGCAGGGACACTGCTGGATGACCAGCAGTGTTCACCACCCGTGCTAGGTGGCGAGTGGGGGCGTCATTGGCTAGGGAGAGGTCGAGCGACGGCAAGGGGAGTGATGTATCAGTCGCTGGGGCGGGGGGACTCTTGGGGAATTCGAATGAATCGCCACTCCCAAAAAGGACGGGACTATCAACAAGGGTCGAATTTGATGAGGATGGTGAGAATGACACCAAAGGTGCCGACGACAGGGAAGAGGTATTTGGGGACGGCGGAGATGGGGTCTCGTGAGACTCCAGCTTGGATACTGATTGTGAAGGTTGCGATGGAGAAGGTGCCGAAGGTGTAGGTGTGTTGGAGGCAACAGAAAGATTACCGTGCGCAGCTAATGCCCGCACGACAGCCTCATAACCTTTCTCAAGCGTGCGTATTCGTTCGCGCAGTTCCTGGTTCTCACGCTCGCGTTGTTCTTCCTCATGCTTCCGTTGCTGGTCTTGGTCTTGTTCGATGGAAGGCTCTGAAACAGTGGAGATGGAAGGGGATGGGACAAGGATACCGGCCCGAAGGCGTCTGTTCTCATCTTCAAGCTCGGCCACTCTGCGCTCGAGGTAGGAGAATTGTGCCTTTCGACGGTCGCGAGAGTTTTGGGCGGCTATTCTATTACGGTGAGCACGAGCCTCTTTACGCTCCTCGGGGGTGACGGCGGAGCGAGGGCGTTTGCGAGGGGGCTCGTCGGTGGGGGGAGGTGTGGAATCATCGGAGGATGCAGGAGAAGAAGGGCGTTTGAGGGAAGAGGATGGAAGGGAGAGGGAAGAAGGGTCTACAAAAGCGCAGGGTTGTGTCATGGTGCGTGAGCTAGCGAGGGGAAGGGGACTATTGTAATAAAGATATGGTCAAGAAAAAAGAACTGCGCATGTCGGTGGCTGCTTGTAAGAAGCGGCAAGAAGACACGTAGCGGACACGTAGCACTTTATACATTGCAAATAAAAACAAACACGACCAAATTATGTCCCCTATTCTCTTCCGGCCCGGTGCGGAATCAATTCACGGAGCCCGAGCAATGTAACCTCCTGAATACCTCGTGCACACAAACATGTTGTCCAACTTCAAGAAACAAGTTGGTGCACAGTATCATGTGCGCTCCCGTCTTCCATTGACTTGGCTACAATCTCAGTTGTTCTATTTAGCCTGTTGCATCGCATAGTGATTGCCAGGAACAAATAAACGATCTGGCTATGCCTTCTGTATGCACAGTGTTCCCTAATATCGCATTTCTGCTCACAATTCTTCACAGGAAATGGACAACGTAGCTCTCAGGCTTCCTTCTTCTCGCAGCGTCGTTCAAGTGTTGTACCCACCCTCGTATCTCGGTATCCCTTCCACCCTTCATGATCCTCCTTCTTACCCTGCTCAGGAGGATAATGCGAAAATGGTTTTCCTGTTAGTATCCTCAACTACAACCAACGGTCACGGAACGCATAGTAGCCGCTCTGATCCCCTGGCTGAGGATCCGTCACTGACTGGAGTGCCATATAATGAGAGATTCCCATCATTCGAACCCAACCCTCCCATTGTCGACTACGGAGACGACGTTGATTCGGAAGAGACTGAACTATTACCTGCTTATTCACGCTTCGACCAGCGCCGACCCCGTTTTCCCGCCGCGTCCGATGTCTTTGGGCCGTACCCCCCATTGTCTGTTTTGCGCGAAGCTGCGGGGTGAAAACGTCCTGATCGAGGTGACGTTTTGTATTTATATCCTATCTATTGTTAGAATCCATATGCTTCGACTTGAAAGCTTCATATACGTATACTAGCAAGTACTACTCGCAAATCTCAGTACTAGTGCCAGTGATGTCAATGGTTGATTAGTCATCGACGCTACTTCCAAGTCCGTGCTGGGCAGATGTTGTTCAACACTACAATGCTTTGTCAAGCATCTAAATCAAATGTTTTGACCGCTCGCGTACGCAGTATGGCCACCATTCATGGCTCTTCATTCAAGCGCAAGAGGTGTGTTCATGAACTCATCTTGCCAGTGGCCGTCGCACTTTATATCTCACCCCGTTTCATAGTCCCACAGGTACCCAGGCCGTTTCGCCTTCTTGCTATGCAGTGTTTCTAACTCCTTGCCAGCTATCGTTATGCTGAATATGGGTGGACCATCCACGGTACGCAGGGAGTGATCATGCCGCGCGTCCTGAACTGACCTCGTCGCGTCGTTTGTCACAGGTACCGGAGACCTATGGCTTTCTGAAAAACCTCTTCATGGACGGCGACCTCATCCCATTACCGTTCCAGCGTGTTCTTGCACCACTCATCGCTAAACGACGCACTCCCCAAATCGAAAAGCAATATGCCGAGATAGGTGGAGGATCGCCCATACTTCGTTATACCGAGTATCAGGGCACTGGAATGTGTACGTTGCTCGACGAACTTCATCCAGACACCGCTCCACACAGGGCGTACGTGGCTTTCCGTTATGCGAATCCACTCACCCAGGAAACTGCCCGGCGCATGAAAGCCGACGGTGTGAAGCGTGCCGTAGCGTTCACACAATACCCGCAGTATAGCTGTAGTACGACTGGAAGCAGTTTGAACGAGCTCTTCCGACGAGGAAGAGCGGGCGAGATGGGAGACATTGAATGGAGCGTGATTGACCGCTGGGGCACCCACCCAGGCTTCATCGAGGTGAGTGCGAGTAACGTCGTCATTTGCTGAGTTACATCCCATACCGTTATCTAGGCTATGGCACAAAACATTGAGGCTGCGCTACAAAAATTTCAGCCATCAGATCGCTCTGAAGTGGTACTACTATTCTCAGCCCATTCCTTACCTATGTCGGTGGTTAATCGTGGAGATCCGTATATCCTTGAAGTCTCGGCTTCCGTGAATGCCGTCATGGATCGACTAGGGCACTTGAATCCTTATCGCTTGGTTTGGCAATCTCAAGTGGGACCCTCGGCATGGATGGGCATGCAAACTAGCGAAGCTATCAAGGGACTCGCGCGCCTTGGAAAAAAACAGGCGATCCTCATTCCAATTGCCTTCACAAGCGACCATATCGAGACACTATACGAACTAGATCTAGAGTACATGAAAGAAGGAAGAGAGGTAACCACGCCTTGTGTTTTCCAAGTCCTCCTCATTGCTAATACACAAACACTTTATTTCTCGGCTTATTTTTTTACAGCTTGGGATGGAGATGCAACGTGCAGAATCCCTAAACGAGTCACCTGTGTTCATTCGTGCCTTGGCTGACATTGCAGCGCAACATCTTCGTGACTATTCTTCTGGGAAGAGTGGCCCGATGAGTACACAAATGGGTCTCCGCTGCCCTGGGTGTAAAAATGCAACATGCGGCCAACAAAAGCACTGGTTTGCTCGTGCCGGACGTTGACGATGTGGTATCCATATTAGAGTGCAGGCAAACGGCACCAGGGCCACACTTTGGTGTATGACAATAATTGAATTCAACGAATTGCATCCGTTCGATTGCAAGGCATAGGGGCGTTGACTCGGCGAAGTCTATCACGCGCATAGGTGTCTCCACCAGCATTGATGAAGAGCTTGAGGATTTTCAATGACTCATGGGCTGCTCTTTGATGCCTAGAAACATGGCTCACTGGTGTGTACGGCCCCTCCGACTTTATTCATGGCACACAGCGATAACTGCGGCATTGAGTCCTTGACCCGTTCTCACTAGCGGTCAGATGGCGAAACGCAGAACGTGCCTTCGAGACGAAAAAACTTATGAGGCCAGTCTGTGGCTGCAACCACGCCCGACCATTCCAGCAAGCCGTGCTTATATATTACTCGATTGATATCTTCCGCGGGTTTACATTAACCAGTTGCCCACACCCTACCCAATACTCTAGTGGAGGTTTGGAGTGTTTCTTAACAATCACCCGTCGTGTGCCGCCCAAGGTCCTCCTGAATTCTCCATGTAACCCACCCTCCGAAAGGGGCAGAATAGTGAAAAATGCACTAGATCCTTCTTCACCTGTTAACACTTGGACCGAGACAGTCATAGCAGTCTTTAACCCGTTCTTGAGGTAGACTACCTTCGGATCACGAGTAGTTGGGATAGGGTCAGCAGTGAGGGTTTCGGGAGGGAGGGACTTGAGCTGGGACATCGTAACTTCCTATCGCTTGTCATGAGCACTTCATATCCGTAAGCATCAGGCTGAGCCATTCCATACCTGAGACAATGTATGGTCACGGGTGGGGGGGGGGGATGCGGCGGGAGGCCGGACCTGTGCCAGTGGGTATAAGATAAGATGGCAATAAAAGAATGGACTCCTACAGGAAAAGTAAAGGGCCAAAACTCAGTTATTGGTCGCAGAAAATGAGATGCCTTTTCTGAGGGTTCTTGAGGAGCATCATTTATATACTCCCCCAGGTCGTCAGGCCAAATCGGAATTTATGGTGCAATTTCAGAAGCACGGGCGGCTAGAATTCAAATGATCGTTGCCAGTACAACTTGAACGATCATCTGGCAACGCTTTTTTCTTGTTCCCGCGGTCTCAAAGACCCATTTCTGCAACAGGAAAAATAGCTCTGCGCGCCTCGTGAATCCTATGCAATTATAGAACCTATCAGGTATTGGGCGCAAATCAATGCCCCAAATGAGCTTTGCACGTCGAGAGGGCAAGGGTAAGGAGGTGCCGAGGAGGCACAAACGAGGCCCACTGGAGACCCCAGTGGAGCCCAAGCTGGATTTTCAGGCCAGAGGCCCCCGCGAGGTAGGTCTTCCAGACCTATTACTCCCTGGAAACGAAAATGGGTCTGTCAGACCGTGGGAACAAGAAAAAAAGTGCTACCTGGGTCCTGGGGTGAGAGCGCTTTGACTGCCACACCTATTCGTTCGGACGCGACAATTAATAGAGCGGCGAGAGCTCACAAGTTGCGTTAGTAAATTCCAAACCTTGCAAGCTTGAGCGTTGCATACAACCCCTGCCTGGTGCGATCTACCTCAGCCCACGTTTGTTCACTGATATGATCCATTGGATGAAAGTATAGCTTCCGAGTCCTCGTCGTTCGGTATGTGACAGCCCATTGAAGTTCAGACGATATGTGCAATATGCAATATCAAAGATTCAAACCGTACGTATCCACGATTAGTCAGCCAGTTCAGTGGAAAAGTCGCTTCCACCCCGGAGCCGATGTAGATACTGGCATACTACCATGGCTTTTATCACGGTTGTTTCAGCCCCAGGAAAAGTTCTCGTTGCTGGGGGATACCTCGTCCTCGACCAAAATTTTACAGGCTTGGTGATATCTGCTTCATCTCGATTCTACGCCGTCATCCAGGACTGCCAGCAACCGGGTCAGACAGGCCAGATCATCGTCCGATCACCTCAATTTGTCGGAGCCGAATGGGCTTATTCTGTTGCCATCCACGACGATGGAAAGGTCGACGTTAGTCCGGTATCAGAAAGGCAAGTAATGGTTCCGTGCGTACCACGTTAGAATAACCCCTGCCGATAGCAAGAACAAGTTCGTGTATTACGCGCTGAAATATACCTTGATACTGGCCTCGGAGCGCTTGTCGTCCGTGGGCTCCGCTCGATCGTTGAGGGCATCCTTGCAACGTGGCCTCGATATCGCCGCTGTGGGGGACAATGATTTTTACTCTCAGCAAGCCAAGGTAATTGTGACTTGCTACATCTCCATTCTCGGCGCTTGTTGACGAGTATCTCTTCCATGAGCTTCGGGAATTGAACCTGCCCTCGACCGTTGCGTCGTTGGCCAGTGTCACTCCGTTCTGTCCGCAGGACGTCACACTGGACAATGTCAACAAGACCGGGATGGGATCGTCTGCTGCGTTAATCACCTCCATTGTCTCTGCGTTCCTGCTCAGACTCGGGGTGATCACCCAGGAAGAATTCAGCGATCCCGACAGCGACGCGCGCAAACTGGCACACAACACCGCTCAATTCGTGCACTGCTTTGCACAGGGCAAGGTAGGCAGCGGATTTGATGTATCTTCCGCCGTCTTTGGAAGTCAGTTGTACACCCGGTTCAACCCAACATTGTTGGACAATCTGATGAAAGCAAACGACGTAAGCCCCCGGTGGTAACCCTGATCAGATGATGACACTGCATTCATTTGTTTCAGATCGCATCTGGGGCGCTCCCGTTATCGCCCACGCTCAATCCCGGGGATCACTGGGACTGTCAGACAGCCCCGATTCAACTCCCACCGCTCATCAGGCTCGTATTAGCGGATGTGTCTGCGGGAAGCAACACCCCGTCCCTCGTGAGCAAGGTTTTGAAATGGCGTAAAGAGAAACCCGATGAAGGCACGCTCGCATGGTGTTCTCTTTCTTTTATACATGACAATGCTGACACATATCACCAGCTAACGCGTTGTGGGCGGCTATCGATGCATCGAATCAAGCCCTCGCGGAGCACTTTTGGCACCTTTCCGACTTGTACCAACAACATTCAGAACTGTATGTATCCGCTGTGAAGTACATGTCTGGCGCGCCGTCCTCGGAGGTGAGTGGCCCTTGTTAACCGTCGTTGCCTGGGGAGGCTGAGTCTGGTATAATTTTCCGGTGTCCTAGTGGCTTGGTGGTACTGGATCCGCGCAATCCATTACTCAGGCATTTTTAGACCTTCGAAAGACGAGCGAGGTAAGCACTCAGATCGTTAACGGTGGATTGACCCGCTCATCGCCGGTATAGAACACGCGTGCACTCATGCGTCAAATGGGCAAGGCAGCGGGTGAAGGCGTGCATATCGAACCTCACGCACAAACTGAGCTTTTGGACGCATCTATTGCTCAAAAGGGGGTAATTTGTGGTGGGGTACCCGGTGGTGAGCCGAGTTTGTCTTTTCGAGGTATGTTCCTCACGAGACACACAGCGGGCGGGTACGACGCGATCTGGCTCCTCGTATTTGAGCTACACGATGGTACTTCGGAGCCCCTGAATGCAGTCGAGAAGGTCTGGGAGAGATTCCCGAACGTGTCACCTCTGTTAGCAACCGAGTCAAAGGAACGAGGGGCCAAAGTCGAAGATATAGACCAAGTGCCTGGGTTGCGTGCCGTGGTGCAATTGCGTCGATGATTACTGAATACTACCTAGAAGAAATCTCTTGTCCGTTGTATATAAACGTCAAATAAATAGATGTACTACTACTACTAAGAAGTGATATTACGCGCATATCCTGGCTTCCCCTTCGCGCGTCCATGCTTTACCCAACGCGAGATAAAGTGAAACAAGCATGACCACGATCCCAAAGACGAGACAGACGACTGCGGGGAGTTTTGTGCGCGAGTAGAGCGGCACGCGAGGATCGCTAAGTTTGAGGTAGCACGCTGCGGGGAAGATGAAGGCAAGGGCTGTCGCCGAGACGCCGCCCGTAATCTCGAGCGTCACGCCGAGGTCGCACGTGATGAGGGAAACTATACAAAGAAGTCGAACCCATTCTCAGTGGATACAAACAAGAGAAACCACGTACGAAGCATCGACGCGCAGAGGATGGTGCTGGTAAAGAATAAATGTCGTTGAGGGTTGAAGCTTTCATGCGAGAAAAAGTATTGTTCGATGACCTGTGCGTCGTTGCTCAGACTACCCAGTCGATTCGGGTTAAAAAAAGAATTCCCCTACCTCTCTACAGACAAATAATTCAAGAGGAAGGGTAGTAAACATGTTCAATCCGAAACAAAATCGGGCAACATTGATCAAGGTATCGTTCTGAGTCGTCTGTTGAGTGGCTCGAACGTATCTCGACGCACGGATACTTACCGGCGAAAAATTGTTTAAAATGTTGCCCCGCGTTTTGTCGGTGAAGACCCAGAAAGCGGAGATGGCGATGACACAGCACGCGACGAGAGATATTGCAGTCGAGATATGAGTAACGCGGCTAAAGCGGTCGAGCGTTGGCGTGCGCAGGCTGCCATATATGAGAAGGGAGTTGTGGTGACAAACGAATGCGAAACTGATGACGCCGATTGCCTGGAACACGCCCGGGCCAACAAAGCTAAGCCGTTTCGAGGGGTCCCCCTTTAGGCCTGGATCCACGTGCGGGCCTTCGACAAGGACGGAAGTGACGATTATCAACATGCCAATCAACGCCAGGCCAGAAGCTCGGGAGAGTTTGTGAATGTCGCGATGGAGGGAGAGTGGATAGGATACACAAATAGTGCAGAGTGCTATGACGAATTGTCGGTTTCCGAATAAAGATAGGATGGGTATCTTGTATAGTGTTGGAAATAACGAACGAATGACATGAGGTATTGTATCCCCTGTAGGCGGTCGGCAGAGATTGCAAAGAGCGAGAGAAAGACTGACCAA
Organism: Aureoboletus auriporus; assembly: GCA_038089615.1. Lineage (NCBI taxonomy): Eukaryota > Fungi > Basidiomycota > Agaricomycetes > Boletales > Boletaceae > Aureoboletus > Aureoboletus auriporus. The sequence continues at coordinate 57,562 of JBBPLF010000099.1, forward strand.
TGATGATACCAAAAGCACACATACCTTTGATCGTGTTAACCAGATATTGACACCCATAACAAGCGACAGACGTACCGCCAAATGCAAAAGAGAATTGGAAGAGTGACACTGCAGCGCGACCACTTGGACCAAAACAGCTGTTCATGATTTCAATGTAGGAATTTCTGCCACTAAGCTTAGCATTTATAACGACGAGACGGATAGTCCAATCTGTGACACCGCAGAGAACAACTAGCAAAATTATTCCAAGAAAGAAACCAGCTTGACACATGGCATATGGTAGACCTTTGTACTGGATGGGTGAAAACATATGGTGAGTTTGAGAACGTACACACCAATAATACCTGTCACGCTGATGAGTATATAACAATGTACATGGGATAACGCTCACCAGCCCCGAGGATTGAATTGGCCATATTTGCGACAGAATCAAACATGCCACCGCCAGCATGTTGTTTGGCGGCTACCTCGCTGAGATCGAGGTCGGAAGAGATACCTTGATTTCCGGATTCATACATTGGTATAGTTGTACCTAGAGTCCCCTGAGAGGTTGAGGAGTCCATGAGACCCACAAGCAGGGGCACGGGTCGTCGCCCCCGCCGCGCTGGACCTTGCCTAGAAGTCCGTGATGTCGTTCGCTGTTGACGCTCAATGTCGGCCAGAGTAGTATCATCATAATCATCCGAATCAAGTTCATACTCTGCGTCACCGGAGCTCCTGAGACGGGTTGAAGGGTTCAATTTCTTATATGAACACGTACCGGTCTCCCGACTCTGTATGGTCGACCTAAGCGGCGGACCTATGACTTGGACCTCCTCTCTGAACCTGACAGTGTGTTCCCCGCGGCGCGGTGTTACAGAATGACTGACGTGACTACCTTCGGAGTCTTCATCGTCTGGGGCCTCGAACAAAAGGTGTGAATGTGAATGATCCTCCGCGTCTCCTCCAGGGAGATCATCGTGCGACTTATTGAGTAATGGTTGGCTGGCTTCTCCATCGCCCGCTGCGCTTCTGTCTCTTTGCGAAAACATTGTTAGTAGCCTCTACCATGGACTGGTTTTGATTATGAAAAGCGTAGCCTCCACGTGGTCAATGAATAGCCACCACGTGACCCGCACGCGTTTAACTCAAGTCTCGACGCGAACTTGAATATTCAGTAAAATCATGAGGCTCTGGACCCGTATCGTTCTCGTAGCGTCCATATGGCGGGCAATGGCCACCGAACCCGTATCGCCATCCGACGTCGCATCACAATATTCTCTGACCACCTCTACCAGCATGCCATTTCCAACAAGCACACTAGCGTCAGCAGACGCACAGTCATTCATTATATCCCAATGGTCCCTTAGGAACCACAGTATCTCATACGGCGAATCCGACATTTCATTCGTCGACGACCCGTTCTCAAACGATCCTACTCCCGGATCCCCTGGAAACACCTCTTTCCCGGGACCTGTGCTACAAATAACCTACCCTGCTGGTAGCTATTCGCAAGGCACGGGTGGTGCACAGTGGTACTCCCTTTGGAATACGACTGATGGTTCTAGCTTTAACAGCATGCTCCTGTCGTACGAACTTGCTTTTGATTCAAATTTTCAATGGGTCCAAGGGGGAAAACTTCCGGGTCTCAGAGGTGGTCCGGATGACGATGGCTGTTCAGGTGGTACTCAACCAGTCGGTAACGATTGCTTTAGTGCACGTCTGATGTGGAGAACGGATGGTGCCGGCGAAGGTAGGTTCTCCCCAGTGGAATCTAGTGTCAGATTGAGCGCGCACCTTTAGTTTATGCTTATATGCTTACCCCGAACAACATTTGTTCAGAGGACACTATTTACTGCAACTCCGACTATGGTGTCAGCATCAGCAGAGGATCCTTTACTTTTACCCAAGGACAGTGAGTGATTTGATTTACCCTCGAAAACACTCACGAGTTTGTCCGTCAATAGATGGAGTCGTATCACTCTACTTGTTCAGATGAACAACCCTCCTGATGTTGCAAACGGCAACGTCGTGTTGTAGTAAGCACCATTTGATGTTTATAATGTTGGGCGTCACCGATCTTGATTCCTTATATACAGCTTCAACGATGTGCTGGCGTTGACCCAATCAAACCTTCAGTTCAGGAATGCGACGGACGTTGATATCGGGGGTATATTCTTCTCGTGAGTTTTACATTATGCGTCATCAGCCAGTGCCAACATGTTTTCCAGTACATTTTTCGGAGGTAACTTGATCCCCCCTTCTCTCAAAGGTACGCTGACATTCTTCCGTAAGGTTCGGATAGTAGCTGGGCTACGCCTCAGACCGTCAACACGTATTTTCGAAATTTCCAGCTATTCGGTAGCTCGTCACCGTCGAACTTGACTGTCAGTGCATCGATTCGACAAGCCACTGGTCAAGGACTGCCCAGCTTATCGCTTTTGATCTCACTGCTTGCTTACCTACATTTGTAATTACCGCCGATCGAAGAGAATCATTTTAATTTAATCAGTTTAACATTTAACCATCCGACGTGGCTGGCGTACAAGTGTTTTCTTGCAGCCAGAAGAGGGTTTTCCGCCTAGACTAGGAAGTCACCTCGCTATTGACGTCCCATCGCTTACTACTCCACCACTGGCACATCAACAGAGCGGGAAGGAGCGGAGAGCCAGTCCGTGTACGGTGTAACAGAGTACCGAATCCGAGTCCGTATTGCCAGCACCCGACATGATTAGCTCAAAACTCGGTGCAAACGACAACTTTCGCCGCTTGTTCTGTACCGGAGCCGGTTCCCTGTTACTGTACTAATAGCCGGCAGTTATCATGTGCCACTGTGATGTTCCGTTTGCCACTGGTACGCGATTTGACATATCTCTGACGAGCTCGGCAAGGTTGCGACAAGCAACCTTAATGTATTACTGAATGGGGACCCGTTGCAGTCGTTCAAGAATGTAAACTTAAAAATCAGGAATTTCACGCACGTCCTACGATGTGTAGGGGGTGCGGGACTCCTAACTGAGTGGCCGGGTTACGTCGGTGCGTGTTCAGAGGGCCTAGGCAGCTTTATACCCACTAAAACCTCAGGGTTTGTCGCCCAGTTACTCGGTAGGTGGTATGTGGTTTGTGTGATGGGTTCCAACGTGTATGGTATAGTTGCTTGGATTGAGGGATGGAGTGGGGATTTTGCTCGGTCGATCTTTAGACATAGGTTATGTAATCTTATTGGACCATCGGGTTGTCATTGAGTGAATTTTGTCTTTTATGACACGTCCGCAGCGTAGCATCGATGAGGTAGGCTGATTCGTTTAGTAGGGTTTTGAGGAGGCGGGCTTTACCTCGTTTAAGTGCAGAGAGTCTTTGGGATGGTGGGGTGATACTTCCGCTATCGTTCCTAATGTAGGTTGGGGGTTGTGAGGGTGGGATGCGGGCCAGACTTTCTTAGTTATTTCCCATATTGTGATGCATTTCGGGGAGCATTCCGTGAGGATGTGTGACAGGGATTCGGTTGCGTCATCGCATAGTGGGTATTTAGCTCGGCGTTGGTAGTTGGGTTTGGATCAATGCAGCCATCATTGTTTTTTTTTTTTTGCCAGTGATGTAATGTAGCAACCACTAACCTGTTTGAGAACGACGATGTCACATTCTGTCCCCACCGTTCGACAAGGACGACAAGCATCGGAAAAGGCCCTGACGCGTCGTCAGGTCGCCTCGCCCCACGCCGGTCCCTACCTGTTGACCAACAACGATGCATCCGAGTTGTGCGCCCTCAGGCTCTCCCCACATCGACCCTCATTCGTTTGACATGGATGGTGACAACGCATCGTGTACCCTCACCCCAGGTTTGTCCCCACTGGTTCCACAAGGACAATGATGACGCATCGCACATCTCGCACTGAACATGTCATTATCTGCCCTCAAGGCCTCACCACTTGTCCGTCCCCACTGTTTAACAGAGACAACAACGGTGACCCGTTGTGCGCCCTCTCCGCCTTGTCACGCGCCCTCACCCATGTCCGTCCCCACCTGTCAACAAGGACGATACGACACGTTTTACGCCCTCTCCCGATGTCAGTTTCGATAAGGACGACGATGACTCATGTGTGATCTTGCAAAGTCTCATCATGCACCCTCATCCCATGTTGAGTAATCCCCACCTATTCGAGACGGCTCGACAAGGACAATGACAACACTTGTGCCGCCGCCCTCACCCCAACTTGAATGGCCCCACCCACCACGCGTCATCCATCTCCTTGCAATGTTGTGTACTACACCCTTCCTGCTTAGCAATGACAATACCGGTGTGTCATGTGGTCCCTCCACTTTGATATAAAGTGTTGTCCGCTCTCTCGTGCCATCTCATTCCCGCTTGTGTAGTAGTATAATAAAGCATGTTTGCTACGTAGCGCAGTATATATTGGCAGGGTGGAACTAGTATTTCTCGAGTCCTTCTTCTCGACAGCAATAATTAATTAATTAAACATTGGTGGACCCTATTCCTATTAGTGCCCGTTCGGCTGCAATTCAGTAAGATCCATATGGTGTTCGGAAATAAGGTACTTATACGGGACTTGTTGTTCCCCCGACGCTTTGTCCCTTGACATGCGTTGCCTCTTCCGGTGAAAAGGTTCATCATTTCATACTTTGACACTCTCACGTCTTTGTTCTTCTTCTTTGGTCTCTACTGTATATAAGTCCCATGTATCATTGTATTCAGCAGCGAATTCGAATCAGTTTCCCCTCACATTCAGTCCGAGTCGACGCACATCCAGCAGCATCATTCCAAGTCTTCGCAATCAGATCTTCTCATTTGTTCGCCTTCTTCTCGCGCACCTTCCCTTTTTGGCTGAAGCGCTGATGTCCCACCCACAGACCTCGCACGTATTGCGATTGTTCGCTCTTTACAGACGGACTTAGCGTTACATGACCATCACGCTTTGTTTATAGGCGTTCCCCATCCCTAACTCAAACGTGAACATTGAGTAGAATCATGAGACTCTGGACCCGTATCGTTCTCGTAGCGACATCCATATGGCGAGCAATGGCCAACGAACCCGTATCGCCGTCCGACGTCGCATCACAATATTCTCTGACCACCTCTACCAGCATGCCATTTCCAACAAGCACACTAGCGTCAGCAGACGCACAGTCATTCATTACTTCCCAATGGTCCCTTAACGACCACCATATCTCATACGGCGGATCCGACATCTCATTCGTCGACGACCCGTTTCCAAAAGATCCTACTCCCGGATCCCCTGGAAACACCTCTTCCCCGGGACCTGTGCTACAAATAACCTACCCTGCTGGTAGCTATTCGGGAGGCACGGGTGGTGCACAGTGGTACTCCCTTTGGAATACGACTGATGGTTCTAGCTTTAACAGCATGCTTCTGTCGTACGAACTTGCTTTCGACTCGAATTTTCAATGGGTCCAAGGGGGGAAACTTCCGGGTCTCAGAGGTGGTCCGGATGTCACTGGTTGTTCAGGTGGTATTCAACCAGTCGGCAACGATTGCTTTAGTGCACGTCTGATGTGGAGGACGGATGGTGACGGCGAAGGTAGGTTCTCCCCAGTGGAATCTAGTGTCAGATTGAGCACCCACCCGTAGTTTATGCTTATATGCTTACTCCGAACAACATTTGTTCAGAGGGCACTGTTTACTGCAACTACAACTATGGTGCCAGCATCAGCAGAGGATCCTTTAATTTTACTCAAGGACAGTGAGTGATTTGATTTACCCTTGAAAACACTCACGAGTTTGTCCAACTATAGATGGAGTCGTATCGCTCTACTTGTTCAGATGAACAACCCTCCTGATGTTGCAAACGGCAACATCGTGTTGTAGTAAGCACCATTTGATGTTTATAATGTTGGGCGTCACCGATCTTGATTCCTCACATACAGCTTCAACGATGTGCTGGCGTTGACCCAATCAAACCTTCAGCTCAGGAGTGCGACGGACGTTGATATCGGGGGTATATTCTTCTCGTGAGTTTTACATTATGCGTCATCAGCCAGTGCCAACATGTTTTCCAGTACATTCTTTGGAGGTGGCTTGATCCCCCCTTCTCTCAAAAATACGCTGACATTCTTTCGTAAGGTTCGGATAGTAGCTGGGCTACGCCTCAGACCGTCAACACGTATTTTCGAAATTTTCAGCTATTCGGTAGCTCGTCACCGTCGAACTCGACTGGTAGCCAACTCAATGCTTCGATTCGACGCAAGCGGCACTTCAAAAAGGCGAAGCGTTCACACAGGTAGTTCGGTTCGGTCTTGTCGAGTAGATCTCACAGGCGGAAAAGTTGTAAGGAATCTCTGTTCGGAGTAATCTGGTAGTATATTGAGTATCTACCTGGCTATTTATATGTTTCTGATTCTGAAAGGGTTGTGTACATGAAATGGGAAACAAGTACACGAGGTAACTCAAGCGCAACTCAAGCGAGACATAAGGAGAAGGCATCATCCGGGACGGTCTAAGCGACCGAATAGGCCTGATGGCCGCAAGGAAATCGGATCCGCTACTGGACAAGGACTACCCAACTGATCTCTTTTGATCTCACTGCTTGCTTGCCTACATTTGTAATTACCGCCGATCGAAGAGAATCATTTTAAAATTTAACCATCCGACGCGGCTGGCGTACATGTGTTTTCTGGCAGCCATGAGTGGGTTTTACGCCTACCTTCATAAATGATAACTCGATCTCACTGAGCCCGGAAGTTACGTCGCTAATGATGTTCCATCGGTTACTACTCCATCACTGTCACATCAACAGAGCGGAGAGCCAGTCCGTGTGCGGCGTAGAGTATACCGAATATTCGTATTAATATGGTATTAACTACGTAGTTGCATCTGACTTGATGAGCTCAGAGTTCGGTGCAAACAACTTTTGTCGCTTATTCTGCACCGGAGCCGGTTCCTGAACACCCTGTTACCGTACTAGCTGGCAACTATCATGCATGCCAGCGTGAGGTTCCATTTCCCATTGCTACGCGTTCTGGTGGAATTGGACGTATCCCTGACTCGGATGAGCCCGAAAGCAAACGTTGCTCGTTGCAACCTTACATAAACGGACACCCGTTGCAGTCGTTCAAGAATGTAAGCCCGAAAGTCAACAACATGCCAGTTATGAGGTCCTTTTCCACTTCCGTAGTATAAGGTTTTTAATTTATGCATCGTGCAACCTACCTTTGTTCCAAAAGGGGAGCTGCAACAGCGCAACCTGCCAGTGAGGAATTCTCGAAGATTTTTCAGCGACGCTCACGAACTGCGCGCAGCGTACCGCCACATATGACCCAGCAAACTCGCCCAACACTGTCAGACGGTTGTGGCCAACGAATCGGACTTGAGCCTGCACTACTCAAATGGCGTTGGATTCTCGGAAATTGTGTAAATGAATCTGGCGAAGAAAGAGTAACGACAATGCATAATACAGGATGATCGGACAGGACCAAGTCAAAATATAATATCAAGTTGGAGATGAGTCACTAAACAATCGAGAATTCATTCTGTACACTTAGAAGCAGGGAAACGAGTGAGCTGTCATACAATACCAAGAAATATCAAAAGAGAAAACGTGTCGAGACTGGTAATGCGTCGTTCCGATAGGATCATCTTGGGCGCGCTGTTTTTTTAATATCATGCTCAGACCGCGGTATTTCTCCCCTAAAAAGACTTGGACGGGTGGTCCATCTCAATCACATCAGCATCGACGTCAATATCAATTTCACGACAGACGTCATCCACAGGATCGCCTCCAAACTCATCTGAGGCCGTAAACCGCCCAATGGTAGCTGCGTGAAAAGACCCTATGGTGTATGAACCCTCTTGATGATTCGTTGATAGATCAGTGCGTTGAGAAATGTTGGTCTTCGTGCGCTCCGACCAGTTTCGCAAGTTAAGGATGAGGCGGGCAGAGAGCATCCCAGAGATTCTAGAGATGATCAGCCCTGAGACGGCACCAGACAGTAATTTCTTACGGAAGTGTCAACGCATTCAGAAGTTTGCTCATGAAGTTGTTCTAAATATCAGTGAGTCACATAAAGATATCCCAGGCCACTATTGTTACCGGTTCCTCCTAGATAACCAGGTCAGTAAAAAGGGTCAATTGACTGTGGTATGGGCAATTACATACAAAATTCAAAACAACGGCGGTGAATGTAAAGATGAAGACCCCACTAAAGCCAAATCAATCAGAAAAACCATACATCGGGAAATATGCACCATTCACCAGAAATATACGAGACCTGACAATGAGCTTAAGGATAGCTAAATTCGAACAGATGACGACAAACGTACCTTCGCGCAACATGAAGAACATAATACTGTCGTCTAATCGTGATCCATTTCTTCGTTGTATTTGCATAGCCTGAACGCATCGACAGACATTGAGTGCCGTTCCTATGCATTCAAAGGAACACACGAGGATGGACAACAATTTGTTCGCTAAATCACATTAGTTGCGTTAGCTATATGTCATACATCATGAGAATATTCTTTGCCTCTGCAAATTAATGATTAGTCCTTTGTTTTTTACACGAGACGAAACAACGCTTACAGACGAATATCCGGTGGAGTTGCTCCGGAGCATTTCTCACCCGATACATGCCACTGTGATGTACCATTGTGGATGCACAGCTAGAAGTACTGAGGTAAAAGACCTACGAAGTCGATGCCGACACATGTGGCGGCAAGTGCACCTAAGCTGCATAGAATAATTTTGCTTCTGCCACAAGTTGCCCAAGTCCGTGTTGCAAATATGGCTAGAGTACAGTGTGAGCCTGAGAAGATAAGGTAACTGGTTTATATGAACAAAGGATGGCAGCCCGACCCACGACGCTGAGGTATCCTATGGCTTTGTACCATCCGTTACAGCTAGAATAAATGAGCGACGATGAGTAAGGAAGACGAATGACATTCGTACTAGTAAGGCTAGTCAGCATTTAAATGATCAGTGTGTGACCGCCAGACTCACCTTGTTAATGACGTGAGCAATTGCAAACAAGTAAAGCAAATTGGCAAGCAGAGCATAGCGACACAAGACATATAGGACGGTGGTGATCGAAAACTTCCTGCCCCAGATATACTTCACTTCACTTGGGAAGGTGAGGCAATAGTCGTAGTAGAGTAGCGCTGAAATTCCGTCGTCATTTCTATGAACAAGTCCGCAGTAATGTGACCCACCAATGCTAGAGTATTGCATGCAAAACTGAACGAAACTAGCATCACAGTTGGTAGATTTAAGATGGAGTAGAACGTACAACTCACGTTGTACGCTGCATCTTGAGTGATGGTACTTGGGGGAGGAGAGGAAAAATCGCGAACCTCTGATCATGCATGATGCAGCTTGATAACAGGGTTCTCTCGGTAGGATTTCTCTTTGCCGGGTGGCATTAGATTTCCCAGAACGTAAGAAAGGTGCTATACGCGACCCGGAAGACCTTAATCATGATGCGGCTGTCCCTCATAACGCAAGTTCCGTCAATTGACAGTGTGTTTGCGCTGTCAACAGGCAAATATGGAATAATAGAATCGCTCACTGGCGCTGATTTGAAATGAAGCTGCAGGTTGGTTAACATCAATAACGGTTTCAACTGGAGGCTGCTTACAGCGCCTTCAAGTCGTTCACGAAACGAGTTATCAGTATAAATTCTATGTAAAGGCCCCCTCGCGCACCGAGACTCATCGGGCAAGTTGCGATGGAGACGACGGAAAAAAATGTTTTTTCAAAGCTTCGACCTCCCATAAAGATTCGAGATTGCCGTGTCCCACCCCTCGATAGGATTCGCTGTTTCCCGGGCCATTAAATACCATGCTGTAGAGATGTGGCGCATGGGGTTAGGCGGCCATAGGTGGGAACCTGGGTCTCAGCCGAGGCACGAGGCGAGCGCAGGTTATTTTTTTTGGACAAGTGTATTTGTTACGTAGCAACTGACAGAGCTAGCTCTACATAACACACTAAGGCGGACGCCCAAGGGCGGCCGGTCCGAGGAAAAATGAGCTTACGCACGCCCTATTTTCATAGGGGGTGTGGGGCTCTGTGCACTACCTGGTGTCCCCGGTTAGGCAGGGGGCCTTGGTAGCTTGATACCACTAAAACCTCAAGGTTTGTGGTCCAGTCTTGTGGTAGGGTTTTGGGGTTGGTGATGATGGGTGTCCAGGTGTGAAGGACTTTTGTTGCAGTGTAGTTTTTCCTGTTTGCTTTGGCTAGTCTACGGTCAGTGTCTAAGCGGGTCGTGATTGCATTCTTCCATTGTGTGGTGATTGTAGTGTGTGTGTTACGATTTTTCCCTTATAACCCCTCTTTTCCCTATGTTTATGGACTCATCGTTTCCCCTAGTGTCTTCGCAAGACACTTATCTTCCTTTCCTAGTTAAGGTTTCTCCTACTTTCCTTTCCCAACTAACATAGTCTTCTTTGCTTTCTTGACTCATTTACTTGTTGAGTCACGCTTCATTTACTTGATTAAGTCACCTTTCCTATTTTGGACTATCACTCCTCGTCATCATTC
>JBBPLF010000100.1:0-67885 GCA_038089615.1 Aureoboletus auriporus
GAGGCTTGTACAATTATGAAACAATGACTAATTATGTAAGCCTGTAAAGCGCAACCACCAGCTGCCCACTACTCACCCATAAAAATATTGTAAGCACCCAGAATGGTATTAGCAATACATAATGTGCATTCTATGATACTAAATTATACTGGTATCTAAGCCTAGAGGGCAGGGAAGGCATTGGAGATAATACAAATATCAGAAATGCATGGGAAATGCATCAAAAAATCAGCATGTCCAACTCTTTCCCACACATTTCTATTATTTCCAATGCATCCCCTGCCCCTCTAGGCTTAGATACCAGTATAATAGTATGATAGAATGCACATTATGTATCATTAATACCATTCTGGGTGCTTACAATATTTTTATGGGTGAGTAGTGGGCAGCTGGTGGTTGCGCTTTACAGGCTTACATAATTAGTCATTGTTTCATAATTGTACAAGCCTCTGAGCAACTTCAATCTCCGCTACAACTACGGAAGATGATGCTGGTCTTTTTGCCACAGACCAAACAATGCCAATCACGTTAGCTAGCTAACGACTAGCTAACGATGACTACTGAACAGGCTCTAAGTACTTTGGATTTCAGAGGCCTCCGAAAAAACCTCCCATATGATAGGTAGTAGTACTACAAGTTTGATCACGACGCATGGACTCAGACGCAGAAAACTCTTGGGCCAGACGAGGGTTAAGATTAAATTGGACGACCAACCCACAAACCAACGCATGCGCTCACAACATCTCCCACCCTCCGCTATCAACCCCACTCTCCAACCTCCTTGCAACAACCGTCGGAATTCCATGCGCCAACCAAGTTCTCCTCACCTCTTCCCATCTTGGCATATGAATATATTGTCGTCTCCCACGTCTGTGGCAGTTCCGTGAGATAAGAAGAGCACACCACATCCGTGACGACATACCTCATTGAAATGTCCACCTCACCATGAATGTCTAGGTACGGCGATTGTGCAAATGACCCACTGTTGGCGTATAGATAGAGCAATGAACATCGCTTGACGTTGAAATATAATCCAATTGCCCCTCCGCACCTAGTGAGTGAGCGAGTGAGCGTCACCATCAGCGCCCAAAAGAGAAAACGCACTCTCTCGTATGAATGTTACACTCCCCCCTCCCCCCTCCCTCCGAATCTACACAGCAATGACTGAGCATGCAACACACCGTCCCACACACCAAACAAATCGCCGCATCGCTCGGCACACTCTTGCACTTCCCGCACCGCATTATTTTTGCAAACAAGTCGTCCAAGACGATTGGTAACCGCGCCAGTCGATACACGCCCGCATACTCTAAGCTTGGTTCACCAACCTGTGCGTTGCCATAGTGCGCACACCACCACGACAGGGCAGTTTGCAGCGTATCTTGGTTCGGGAGATCCGACAATGGAGGGATGTTGAGTATCTTCAATAGTCGTCTGTATTCGTCCCCATCTTCCCCCGGCGATGCCGGAAACGCATTGACGAGAACCGACCGACAGAGGATCGCGGCGCGCCTCAAAAATGGCAATGTGAACGCATACAGCAACCTCTCTATCCTCGCTTCTCCAAACAAATCGAATACGACCTTCGCTGTATGCTCAAACGCGGGCGAATGGCGCACCACAGACATGAAAAACATCCGCACGTCGCCAAACAACTCCGTACGGTTGCCCGTTGCGACTGGCACCATGTTGCACGTTCGGGCCTTGTTCAGGAAGTATACCATCCCAATAACAGTGCGCGCCAGACACGCGTAGTAGCAGAGCACGACGACGTGTGGGAGCATTTCTGGCGCGACGGCGGCTATTTCGACAAGCACCGTAAATGGGTCGCGGAGCAGCAGAGGATACGAATACGACGTCAACGACGTCCTACTCCATTCTGGCAACAAGCGTTTGATGATCACCTGCTTGATCGCCTCCCTGCCCCCATCCGGCCGTCCTTCGAACTCGATCTTGGCCAAGGACGCTAAACATCCAAGTAGGGATCGTATCATCCGTACTTGGCTCTCAGTAAGGCCATCCGCAACGTTGCCGCTCATGTCCATCCCGCGCGTCGCCACCTCGATCGAAGCGATCGTATATCCGACAAGTTCCTCTGGCAAATAAATCCCCGAACCCCTTTCACCCGGTTCCGGCTCTTGTCGGTCCCGCAAATGCCTCGTCTGCTGCGAATAAATCTTGGCCACGTTCATCACGCTGTCCAACATCTTGAATGCCTCGAAATTCTCGCCCCTCCGAATCTGAACCGCATAATTCGGATCCTGCGCGCTCCAGAATACAAACTCGCCGGTTCCATTCCGGAACTGCAACGAATCTATCACCATATCTGGTTTCGATTTGAGGAACGATATCCCCACCGCGCGTATCCAGTCTGGAAAGGCGACATTGGTAGTCGGGGGTGTCGATGGTCGTGAGATGGGAATAATGACGTTTCCTAGGCTCTTGCAGAGCGGACAAATGTATTCCTTGCGAAGAATGTTTTCGGGATGGTTCCGCGTCGCATGTGACCGGTGCCGTTGACGAACTGATTGATTGTATACCTGAAAACACTCCACGTGCATCATGTGACCACACATGGACGCGTGCAACCCGAACCGCGTATGCTGCGCTGGGAACCCGTCAAAGTTGGGTCCAAACTGTGCGACATCCTCGTGATAGTCCACGTCCACGGACGGGAAAGTCGATGCTGACGACGACGACGGGTGCCAACTCCGATCGAGCGAGGGGGGCATCCCCATCAATTCGTTCAGATACGCAGCATGATCATCGGGATGTTTCCGAAGCAGTCGACTAGGCTGGACGAGCCCAAGCGTACCCCACGGCTTCGAGTCGTTAAGGTCCTCCTGACACACAATACAGGAACCGTATTGAACCACTTGTTCAGGCGTATCATCCATCTCGTCCTCTTCCTCGTCGTCCACATCCTCGAAATTGATGGCGAAACTCGCTTGCTGAGCCTTCATCTGAGCCATGATCGCCTCTTGACGTGCCTTGGCCGCCCGTTTCTTGACCGTCTCTGCATCCAAACCAGGCTCCACTACCGTTACGACCTTGCGACGCGCCTGTACCTCCTCCGGAACAAACCTGACCATCTCTCCTAAAATCCACCCCACTCGCGCCATATAAGGCTTGAAAGGTTCTGAATGCTCCACCACGCAAATGACATCGATCAAGTTCTTGCCGTCCTCGAACGCCTTAAGCGCAGACAGATGACTAAACACGGACGCGCGCTCCACCAGAGCGATCATGATGAGGTAAAAAGCCTGATCGAGAATTGCCTCGGCAGACGGGGGCGTCGTCCCCGCCGCCTCCGTCAACACGAGCATGTTGTTGATTGCGTAGAATATCACCTGAAGAAGAACCTCGGATTCCAAGAGGGACGGCAAAATCGAAAACGGACCCGTCTCAATGGCAATCGGCTTCGGCACAATCACAGGGTCCGCCGCCCCAGTCTTCTTCTTCAACCGCGCCTTGAGGACCATTTCAACTTCTTCTCGTCTGTTTCGAGCATAGTGATAGTAAAACGGGTTGATCTCGTCGTACAACTCGTCCTTGAGTTCGTAGGTGCCAGTATCAGCCATGGCCTCCGGCGCTCTAAAGTTCGCGACTTGTCGGAGGACGTGTTCGAAGCAGACGTCATCAGCCATGCGTTCGGCAACGCGCTTCACGAGGTCTGTGTAAGAGCACGGCCCAGCCGCGAGCGCGTGGATGATCTCGCGCCGAACAGCGACCGGAAGCGGTAATTTGGTCGCATTGCCCTTCTCAGATAAGAGAGTGATGATGACGTACAACACTTCCTCCACCATGCTCGACAACTGAGGGCCTTCGTAAGTCGGATGGACGACTGCGCCGCAGAAAAATTGGAGAAGCTTGAAGCGGTCGAGGATGCTCACGATGACCGTATTCGGGTCGAGGATGATGAGAGATGTTTGAAGGATGAATAAATCTTGGTCATAGCACAGCTCGCGCAACATAAAATCGCGGTAGTGCAGCAGTTGACCGCGTATCGGGAAACCATTGCGGACCCATAACCCAGAGCGGATCTGGGCAACCATTGCAAGCACTAGAGATCGAATCAGACTCTCGAATTGAACGAACACATGGCGAAACTTACCTCGCAGAGGAAAATCGATCAGCGTGAGAATAGCATCCTCTGTCGCGATCCGCATAAACATGTCCCGCACACTTGCGACACTCGCTCGACTGAGCGACTCTTCCGAAAGAATGTCGACATTCTTCAAAAGCTCCGCCAATAGCCAGTGCAACGAGTGATGAAAGCTGACCCAACCCTCCAAGACGTCGAAGTCGACGATCGTATATTCAACGTCACCAAAGAGAACGTCGTGGTACACGGGCTTCGAAAACTTGTTCTTATCCAGTTTGTCGTTTGCCAATGTGCATACGGAAAGAATATCCCGTACGACAATCGTGATGGCATTGATAAGCTGGGAGGGCGTTGCCCAGCTGAATGCTTCCCCGTATACCTTGATAACGCGCGATAGGGAAAGCGTGACATTAAAGACGCTTATCCATGCGTCCGTCTCGTACTCGATGTGATTGGTGACCGCACGTTTATTTGGATGGACGCACATGAAGAGTTGGCAAACCTTGGCAAACTTGCGAATAAATGCAGGATTCCTGGCGATGAGCTGTTGAACGGGTTTGTTGTGACAGAGATAACGGAGGTCGCTAAAGATTGGCATAAAGCGCTTGGACTTGAACGGAAAACTATCCACATCCAGTTCTGCGACCTCAGGGGCGTTTTCCGGAGCGTTTAGGATGCGTTTGTCGACAATTTGGTTGGTGAAAAAGTTGATGATGATATCGAGTAGACGTGTGACGAGATCGTGGTACCGAACGATATGGTTTGCGACAGAGGGAACAGTAAAGAGCTGGAGGGCAAAATATTTAATGGACGTTTCCGCTTCTCTATCGACAAGAAGATACGCATCTACGATGCGAGGATACACGGCCGCAAAGTGACTTCCTAAAAGTTGGTGTCAACTTCTGGAAAAAGGTTGACATGGAAAATGCCAATACCGATGGCGAGTTTGTGAGGGTGAGATAGCATGAGGACAGATGCATAGATCTCTTTCAAACTAATGCGCGGCTTCTTCCACAGTCGCGCATGATATAAAAACATCCAGTCGATCCTGCAGGCATTAGGAATCTCGTTGGAGAGGTCGGGAATGTGAGATCCAGAGCCGAAAATTTTATCCTCGCGGTGTCTAGGAGAGAGTAGCTCGGCAGCAATCACCTCGCGGATGATAAGTGTATCCGTTCCGAGTCTACTGCGGGTAAGGTCGAGGAGCCACTCGATGATGACGACGACGACCTGCTCTCTAAATGTGTCGTATGCGCGGCGAATAGTGACGCCGATTTCGATTTTAGAGATGATCTGTGCAATCTCCAGGAGACGAGGGACGTTGGTATTCATGTCAATTATCTCGCGACCCTGCTCGTCGATGGCATGGGCCAATGCGGTTGCTTCTTTGCGATCACGGTTTGTTGTGTCGCAAATCAGTTGGATGACTTCATCAAAGGAGTGCTTGTCGTCGTTCCAAACGATGACGGAATACTGGTCTTTCTGCATGGGATCGGCAGTTGGGAGGAGACGAAGGTCAGCTTCATTAGAGGGGACGCTTGGTTCGTCTGGGGAGTAGTCGAGGGTGTCGAGAAGAAAGTCGAGGGCGTAACCGATTGTGCGACCCATGTTATCATTGAGTTCTGGAGGAAAGGCGGCGCGAAGAGGATAATGGGGGACGGGAGGGACATCTACATCGGAGATGGACCTCGGAAGAACTCTGGGGGTGGCGTCCGGCGCTGGGACGGATGGATCGGAGACGGGGTCGGGGGCATCAAGGAGAGGATGAAATGGACACTGGATGCCTTGACGCCAGGCTTCGGCATCACCACAGTCGCAGCAACCGCCGGACTGTTGTGCGATGAAAAAGCTGACGTTGTGGTCCTTGTGAGAGCTGGCACGAAAGCAGCGGCTGCAAAGGACACAGCTTTCGTCGAGCGCACAGTCTCTGTATGAAGAGAATGAGTGGCAAAGGGGAGAGAGAGAGAAAGGACGGACTTGCAACGGAAACAACTCTCTCCTTTGGTGAATATGTGACCACAAGGACGTCCTGGCACTATGGGGTCTTCTGAACCTGCGCCCGCAAAACCGAGCTCTACTTGTACTTGGCCGAGGGTGACGTGCATAGGGAGACTGGAGTTGGAGAGCGGGAGAAAGAGATGGGCGTACGGGCCCCAGAAAGCGTCGTAGAGTTCGGAAAGGATCTCTGCGCGGGTCGCGGGGGTGAAGACGTACTTGCGCGATCCGGGCATTGTCTCGAGGGCGAAGCGAAGACGAGAGAGCGGATCTGACGGTCGGTCGCGGGGGTTCATTGTCGGAGGAAACTTCGAGTTGAAGAAACCCATGATGCCAGACATGGTCGATGACGGTGACGAGGGATCTGATGAGTCAGACCATCACTAGTAGACATTTACCACGACTGCGTGATTACAGATGAGGTACTACCATCCCTGACCCCACCTGTCTCGATGGTGCTGGACCCTTCATCGAAGCCTGCCCGCTCACGTAGCCTCCTGCCTGTACCGTCGATACGCTGCAAGGCCTCAAAGCCGTCAATACTCTGCCCTATGTGGTGATGATATGTGGACGAAAACGAGCCACAGTGTGCATGACCGTCATGAAACGCCGCGTTGCAGCAGCGCAGATCTTGGCGTGTTTGTCCTACCAGGTATGTCGACGCTGAGCTATATATGTGGACGAGATCATGTTGATGTCGGGCACTGATTCATCGTCATCAGTATAGACCGCGTGAATCACCGCAACTCTTGGTCCAGGCTGCCGACACGAAACATTCGTCCCAGATCGTATATTTCGAATGTACCCAAACATTACTACATCCATCCCTAAATGATAACACCGACGATGATGCAGCAGACGAGAAAAGCTGGACGCAGCTTCAAGCAAAACAGCGAACTAACCTGCAGAGATATCTGCGCTATCGTGGAAATTCGTATCATCCCCATCCCCGGAGCGTTGAAACTTAAGATCTCCGAGGATGTCGTCGATTCATCTGTTTCGACTGCCGTTTCAATGACCCCCAAAGCTCCGTTGGGTGCCAAATCCCGTGCTCCAGAGAGACTAGCAACGGTGATACCGGGATGAGAAGTAGTCTGGGCCCTGGGTTTCATCCATGTTCATTCGAAACACATCCAATTCACGGATGTTTGTTCGCCAGGGGCACATACTAGGCTCTTATCAAGCTCTTATATTAAAGGTGGGCAGATGAACGCAAAACCTAATCAAGTTGGTCATTCCTTTGCAAAGGTTCTCTTGCCCAAAATGTGCTTCACTGTCGCGGTATCCGTTGCTGCTCTCGCTGTTTTCGCCGCCGCCGCACCTCAGCCTACCGAACAGGTGACCAGAAGGGCTGTCCCGATAACCAAACGTTTCACCTTGGCAAACGCTGACAAAACCGTCAATGTCGACACACTTAGGTCTCATGTTGCATCAGTCAAGGCGTACGTACCGTTACTGGGTACTTGCACCGTTTTCAAGCTAGTTTTGGTTTTGGTAGGATTCGTCCTGGCTTGGATAATCACGAGAAGAAAACTGGGAAGCTGCACCCTTCCTCTGTGATGGAAGAACTGATTAGAGAATCTCAGGCTAGTGACGCCTTGACGAATGACCTCGACCTTAACCAACTATGGTACGGTCCTGTTTTGGTCGGCACCGTGACATCGCTGACCAATCATCCAATGGTAAGTCCTTTGCACTTACATATGGAATTTCTTCTCTGATCCATCTGACAGTCGTGTTCAACACCAGTTCAGGGTAAGTGCTTTATATAAGGACCACAAGTTTTCTGTTCAATTCTAAGACAGCGACTTTTTTATACCCCATATCAATTGTGATCAAACCTGCGATGGCCACGCTCGCTGGGACTCCATCATCAACTTCGAATGATTTGGATGAGACATTTTGGATCCAATACGATGGATCCGCCATCTCTGGTAAACTATACACCATCACTGTGACGGTCGCTGGCATCACCGTAAGTATATTCGGTATGATTTATCAATGTGATAGTTTCTGACAACCAGTTAGGCGACCAATCAAACTCTTGGTGCTGCATTATCCCATCCCGGTTCCTCAAAATCTCCTAGATCTACATTCGCTGTTGATGGTGTCATGGGAATGGCTTTCAAGCCTTCCTTGAATTACGACTCCTCAGCGAGAACCAAGTGACCGACGCAGCATTCTCTCTTAAGCTGGCCGAATCTGGACCCGAGCCGTTCATCGGTGGATCGAATCATGGTTTGTACAAGTGGGGACTTTACTTATGTCAAGGTAACTTCTGCGAGTCCGGTAAATAAGAGTGTCGAATGTATGTGGTTTACCTATTTTAACGCACCGTTTAAACTTTCTTGGAAGTGTCCATAGACAACATCCAGTCTAACGATTATGTGATCTTGAGTGACATAGAGTCCATTATCGACACTGGTAGCGCCGTTATCCTGTGTCATCCTGCCGAGGTTGCCACGCTATGCAGTAAGATCGGCGGTACACTTGCGCTCAGCGTTGGCGAAGGATATTATACCTGTAAGTTCGGATCTGTTTGCGTACCATCTCAAGCTACGCTCAATTGACACTGTAGTACCGTGCCCTGATTTCCCAACCATTAGCTTGACCTATGGGGGTGTGTCGTTCACCATGGCCTCTTAACACCATTAACCTTGGACCGATGCCCGGCTCGATTGAATGCATCAGTGTTATTGTGGGCATGGACATGGGTGCTAGTGAGTGTTCCTTGATTTACCCTTCGGTACTTCATGCTGACCACTGAGTCTCCCTATGACCAGCTTTCTGGTCTATTGGTTCTGCTTTCCTTCAGAATGTCTATACCAAGTTTGATGTCGGACAGGTACAAGTAGGTTTCTGTGAGCCCGTCGTGAAGGCGGGAACACTAAGCGGCGCGGTCGGACAGATCAGAAGAGGATGAGCGTATATTTTGGAGAGCGAGAAAGAACGGGAGAAAAAGAGATACCGTACATGTCTGGTTTCTAGGGTATATATACTGTTCGAGGGGCTACGTCATTTGTGTTCCAAGAGAGAAATGAATGTGGAGATGAAAAAGGAATATGGTATGAAGCGGGAAGGAATATCGAAAGGAATATGGGGAAGGGGAAAGGAATATGTGTCGTAAGTCCGAGGGCGGGCTTACAGTTTCGCGACGCTTTGTGGTTAATCCAAGTCCTATTTTCTGGCCTGTGTTACTATGTTGTACATACATATAATAATTCTGGTTCCTCCAGGCCAGGTATTACTTTGTACCTGGGGATGAGCCTTTGCGTTGTCGCAACTCGAACGTTACATAAACCAGCCGCGCCCGACTGATTTTGCCTGTCGCCACCACGCCATTCAAGATTGATTCAAGTAAGTCGCTCGTGTAAACTTGTTCCAATGACATCTCGACCCTCCATGTCCCCTGCCCCCACTCCACCCCTCGCCCTCCTCGCAGACCCGCCAATACGTCTCGTCGATGGCGCCGCAATGGACTACCTCCTCATTGAAGCTGTCAACGCCCTCCGCGCATCATCCGCCGTAGCAGCCGCCCGCGCTAAAAATATCGAACAGCAAATGACAGACGCAGGCAT
The DNA here is from genome assembly GCA_038089615.1 of Aureoboletus auriporus. NCBI lineage: Eukaryota > Fungi > Basidiomycota > Agaricomycetes > Boletales > Boletaceae > Aureoboletus > Aureoboletus auriporus. The sequence continues at coordinate 9,679 of JBBPLF010000100.1, forward strand.
CCTCCCCCCTCCTCTCCCTCCCGCTCCAAAACCCCAACAATCCCACCGTGATAGTGTCGGGAGCACCATGTCTCGTACCCAAGTCCCATCTGTGGACGACGAGGAAGATGAGGGCGTACGGACCCGCTTAGAAGCCATCGGATTTCACGTCGGTACCAGTTTCGTCGAGAGGTGCGTGTCTATCTAGCAATCGCGAACGTAGATTCGATGCTTGCGAATAGATTATGTCGTGATAGACCTTTGTTCGGCGACTCGCTCGATGCGATCAAGTTTGTCTGCAAAGAACTTTGGGTGTCCTGCTGGGACAAGCAGGTGGACAACCTCCGCACGAACCATCGCGTCCGTTTTCCTTTTTTTTTCCTTCCCCCTCTCTATCTCTAAGCTACGTGTCTAGGGCGTATTTGTGTTGCAAGACAACACATTTAAACCCATCTCGCGCATTTCTTCCTGGCAAGGTCGTCCCGAAGCTCTTAAACGCGCTCGAATAGTACGTATCATGTCTCCCCTCTAATTTCGTTTTCTCATCGTCTTCCAAGTATGTTGCTCTTCCGACGGGAATTATTCGCGGTGCTCTAGCTCGTATCGGACATCTCGGAACTGTGACAACAGAAATCACTTCGTTACCACATTGTAAGTCATTCGTATCAACAAACCCCCTTTCTTCAACCTAGAATTGTTTGCAGGTACGTTTCAGATTAAATTGCCCAAGAATTCGTAGGCCTATCCATCATGTGTTTTATCGTCGCTTCCAATCCATACTTGAACATTCGGTTCACCGAATCCTTGTACACCGCTGTTGCCATGGGGTCGTCTCTAAGCTTCGACGCGATCAATATTCCACTAAAGCTGTATGACACGAGCTCGTGTATTTGCGGAAACCATCGCATATTGAGTACGTTACGGTCTACTTTCGGTTCCGTTTGCCCCCTTTCTGTACTTTCTTTCGGGCGCAACTATCAAGTTACTGAGGTAACATTACGGTCTTGAGGTCGACCCAATCATGACATGCCTATCCACTGACTTCGATTCACTCTGACCTCAGCTTTGAACCCAGTCAGTGTTGGTAGTCATCGTAATTTTCCACTGCAGGGAGGATGATACAGAACCAGAGTGGAGTGCAAGGCTAAGCACCCTAGTTTTCTGATCCTGTCTCCGAAATTGTACGAAGGTTTGAGGTAAGTTGCCCATTTTATCTATCACGATTGGTTCCACTGCTTTATTCTCACAGTAAGTGCCTTGCGATGGTTTAGATAAACATTCTTCATGACACGTTGTGAGGTACATGTCATTTCATTCGCCCTCCAGGGCATTCCATCCTATTGGTTGCCAAGGTGGCTACAACAAGTTTTCACTGGGACCGATAAAACACAAGTAACGATTCGGGATGGTTGGAGACAGACACGGCGTCAAGCCAAATCAATCAAATTTGTTCCGATGCCAGACAAGTGTGATGAAGACGTGATGAAGTTATGGGACGTGAGCAGGGTTGAGGTTGAGGTCGAGGAGAAGAGTAAGTAAAGACCTGGACAACTGCTATAGTATTACCTAGGTAAGACACAGCTGAGTGCAGATTAACATGGTACAACCACTTGAAGCGAAACAAGCGCATTGTCACGGTCGAGTACTTGACAGAAGGGGTGTTTGACACATCGATCCCGGGAAGGGCGGCCTCCACAACACGTCTGTGAATACAACGGATTGGACTCGACGTTGAAATCAGCCTTTTCGAGGCCGTGGGTGGAGGGGCTGGAATGCACGAGTCTGGCTCGTCTGGAGACATGGCGCTTGAAACACCGCGGAAATCGAGTTGGTGTCGCAAATGCGATATTGCAACGGGTATGAATACAGGCTCTTTTTTTTTGGTCGGACAGGCATGCTCTCAGGTGGGTAGGCGGGACACACGAGGCAGTGGGCATCGACAAGAACTCAGGGAATGGCACGCGACGTCTGTGAGGCTCATCGTCGGCCTGCAGAGGATGAGACTGCGAAACAGAACCCCAAACGGACACGCTGCGCACATTATCTCGATCGCCTTCTCTCAACAGTGGTCCTGCAACGGTGTATAATTCATTAGACCCCAACAGTCGCGGGTGCTGGAGTCGAAGCGCAGATCCAAGGTGTAGGAAACATGGTGCAAGGGGATCGACGCTCAGAGAGTGGATGACGGCGGGGTTTGAGAAGATCGTTACGACTCAACAACCAAGTTCGCAATAACTTGAACCATCATAACTCGCGTACGCTCCTTGTTTTATGTTTTCTCCCCTTTTCTCCCCGTACCCTCTATGGCGTCTTTGTGGTACTAAAACAACGCGTTTGTACCATCTCGTGCACTTCCAGGCAAAGCCGTCCTGAAGCTCTCACCCGCTTGAAGAATAATCCTGTCATTCCTCTAGTTCCTTTCCCTCTCTTCATTGTCCTCTAGAACGTTGCTCTTCAGATGGGGATCATCCCCCTTTTTGCAGCAGACATTTCGGGACCGCGACTGCAGAAATCACCTTGTTAACTCATTGGTCATGTTCGTGTCCATAAAGTCCTTTTCTTTTACCTACATTTTTTTCAGGTAACTTGTCCCAGAATTGATGGGCCTTCGCATCCAATGTGATTTATTTTGACTCCCAATCCGTACTTGGAATATTCGGTGAAATAATTACGCCGTTGACCACAAGCTCATTGTCTGATTCAGAACTTTCACGCGACCGCTGTACGATATGAGGTACGTCCCCATTCATGTCATTAGGGCAGCAAAATGACCCTGGTGATTCACTCGGTCTACCGTTGACGAGAAGACTCAGCTGACTTTTCGCACAAGCAAATGAGATTGCAGTGCTAAGCAGCACCTTTTTTGGTAATAGAATTAAGATTGTGGTGCTGAGTCCCAGGTCCTGACACCGCTGCATTTGTTCAGTCACAGGGTGTGACCGAACAACCCTCAAACAAAGCATTAAAAATACTAAATAGTAAATTATGTTGATCTCTGTTTATCTTTTTAGCCACGTGATAGAAAAAAAGTCACGTCATGTGCTCACATCCAAAAATGGTTAGTCGGTGATCGGTGACCCCTTTGCAAGGTGATCTGTTCATGATAGAGGTGAATGTGCAAGAGGTTGTGCAAGAGACAAATAGTGTATATTACTTAGTTGCAAATAAATTGTAACTAAGTCAGTACTAACTAGAGGTTCGACAAGACACATGACACATAAGGCGGAGAGAGGGAGGATTCAAGTTATGAGAACGTTCAGGTGTCCGAGGTCGTGTCCAGAGTAGTAGTCATGTAATGCGCAGACTCGTATAATCACCATAAAATTTAAAAGCGGTCGTTTACCGATGAAATGGATCCGTCAACCTTGAAATTTGAACCACTGTGGTGGATGTGACCATCGGTGTCGGTAGGAACGACGAGACGTAAAGGAATGCCTGGACCTTGACAAGTAACATGGTACGATCACTCCGGCTTCATCAATGACGACATCATCCACAGGCTAACTATGAGGCCTTTTCCCCAAGCATGACTAATTGACATAGCAAATTACTAGTAATCGTGTACTCGAGATTATGCACAGAGCAGAGGCCACTGCATCAAGTCATGAGTAGCTGTATGCAGGCATGCCATTGGTGGCAGCATATTGTATGGTATTGATGGAAAAATCAATGTTAGCTCAGCTTAGCTGAATGAGGTGCACTGCTTGATACTTACACTGGAGCAAACTGCCGAGACGCGCCTGCGCTTCAAGTTCGCGGTGCTTGCCAGTGAATGCAGGCTCAGAGACATCGAGCGTGTGCGTGCCATCTACAACGATCTCAGTGAATCTGCCGCTGGCTGCCAACATGGACTGACCATGTCTAGGTTCGTATACAATCTCGGGCCAGTGTGTACTCGTGTATCACATCCACTCACACGTCCTGGTCTTTTTTTTCAGCATTCGAAGATGAAAGCTTGGCCAATAGCAACTTACAAGGACGCGCGTCGACGTATCAAAATCTTTGAGAGGCTTCAAAAACCACACCAACCCGGATGATTTCAAACCGTTGGCAAGGTCTTCTACGACGGGGACTCAGACGCCATCACGTACTCCTCTGCCGTCCTCTCATTTGGAAATGCATGCACGGTATGTCAGAGGATTGACGAACATGCAGATGGCTGATCACACCGTGTCAAAGTTTGATGTCAATATGTCCGACCACCCAGCCCCAGGTCAAACGTGCAGGATTTTTAAAATCGGTTTGAAGCGCGTCGATGCAGCGCCGATAACATTTGAGTGAGCGAGATTTCGATATAATACCTGTCTGTTGATTTATGGTGTGTCAGAGACTCGGATCTTCAACGGCTCGTGGATGGTCGTACTACGCATGCGCAGCGGTTGCGCTCAGCCTGATTCAACCTATCATACCGTATTCATGCGCTAGACTCCAAATCTGCGACTCGTCCCACAGATTGTTTGCGCCTTCGGATTCGATGTTTCATCGCATCCTAGTAAATACCCTAACGTTGCAACGTAGCGGCCCATCTTCAAGTTTGTCTAACAGTCGACGATGAATACAGAACACTGATCATTTTGCAGGAGTGTTCGTCCCACACTTCAATCGCTCCACCCCATGCGGTGTCCTGTAAGTACATTTGAGAATCGAAAAAGCCTGCCTATTCCAGCTACAAAGAAGGGCCGACGCCTGAGGTCGGGCTCGAATTCTTGAGGCGTTGTGATCCCCCATTTCAATTTGAATGATGGACCGACCTTGCAAAGCTCAAGAAACTTTTCAAAGAGATCTTTGTCAAATTTACGCATCGCACGATTAAGGTGGAGTCGACCGTGCCTCATGGTGGACTTGTACAGTTTGCGTGAAACACAGACGAGGTCACGCAGAATACGACAGTTCAGGACCTTCCGAGTCAGGTACGCTTCTCCACGCTATAGACCCTTGGGCGAGCTACTGCAGTACTACGTAAAGAAGATATCTCGTCTCCGATGCTGTCATCACCATCGTCAATTGTGACTATATTTAAATACTAAACAATAAGTATTTGCATTATTTTATTCGAATGTGTGATTACTTGGTCACACATCACTCACTGCCGAACCTGCTGCCAAGGAGAGGACCCCAGCTTTCTAAATTTAGGATTGCTCGCACAAAAAGTCAGCTGAGCCTTCTCGTCAACGGTAGTCGGGTCTCTTATCACGCTCACGCTACTGAATTAATGACATGTTTCTTATCATCAACGACATATTCGAGACGTATTCTAATTCCGGTTCATTCTGACCCTGCAGGTTCAAATATATAGTTACCATTGCCTCGGTATCGGGTCCCCACGCAAGAGCGTTCTGACCGAGTGGGGGGCGTAGATGGCATGCAAAGTCGGTATCCATGGATCAGCGCTCTAGGTTTCTGACATATGAGGCACCCGTTTCGCAGTGACAGACGTACAAAGACCTGAAGAAGGTGGGTCCCCTGATCAACCTCAGACTTTTTCTTGTGTACCTGACAATTCAGAAACTTGGCAAGCTTATCGGTTATTGCCCATATTAATACTCCTATTGGTGCCACAACTTTGTTCGCGTACCGAGCAAGGAAGAGTGGGGCCAAGCAAACTGGGAGGGTAAGATTGCACCGGATACATCGAGCATTGCATTCACACTTGAGTCCAAAGCCTTCCAAGATGCCATACTAGTATGGGGTACCCATAATTACTATAGACTACCTGACAGGCTCCTTGGCAGGCATAACTTGAAGTCGAACAACAGGACAGGTTTTCCAATTTACTGATGCAGTTGGTGATCAAGGCTGGAAAGTTTACATTCCTTGTCATCAGACTACATGACAACTACACCAAGAAACATGCGCATGAGTTTCATGGAAAAGAAGAGACTCGGCCCTGAGAAAGAGGAAAATATGCAAGCAGGAATCGGGTAGAATCGGAGGACCAAATGCACTGGCACATGATGAGGCGAGTAGACCAAGTTTATTCTGATGCCAGACAAGTGTGACAAGGATAATAAAGGTGAAAAGCCCAAGCAAGGACGAGGACGAGAATGGACCGGTAATCGTTATGGTATTAGCTATGTAAGAAACGGTCGGATCCTGGCTAGAGCATAACCACCAGAAGCAAAATATGCACATCATCACGATTAAGTACCTGAATGAAAAGAAAAATGACAATAGTCGCAGAAGATCAATTATAAGGTGGAGGCCGAGAGAATCACACGCCGAGCCCTGGGGGCGACCCCATCGCCGCGACACCACGCAATACGTCTGAAAATATCTGCCTCGGACTCGACATTGAAAACGACTTTTTCGAGGGCGTGGATGGAGAGGCGGGAGCGGGAGCTGGGATGAACAAATCTGGGTCCATGTCTCCAGAAACACGGCGATTGGAACGCCATGACGACCGTGTTTGTGTCGCCGAGGGAACGCTGGAAGATTGCGAGGGGCCACCAGAAGACGGTTTAACAATAGGTATGGGTACGGGCACAGAAACCTGGGGTGTTTTAATCAGAGTGCTGTCCATAGGCATCCCCTCGGTCGGGGTCGGCGGGACACACGACATCCAAGGAGGCGTCGGCGACCCTGAACGACGTCGACCCGAGAGAGGAGGGAGTGTCGACAAGAGATCAGGGGATGGCACACGAGGCGGGGCCTCTGCGAAACTCGTCGTCGACCCCAAAAGCTTGGGGAGACTGAGGGACGATGATGATGCACAGGGTGGTGGTGCTAGAAAGTGGCGTTTCGTGGGAAGCTCTCCGGAACAAGATGAAGGAGTTGGACTCGAGCCGGATCTTGAACTGGGTTGCGCGACCACGAGGGAAGAGAGGGATCCGGCCGGGGAGGTCGATGGCGTTCGTTTCGGCGAAGGGAGGGGAAATAGCTCATTTTCATCCTCGTCGTTCTCTTCTGGAATGCGCGGTGGGGTGGGGGTTGCACGAGAGGGAGAAGGTTCAGCGCCAAGCGAACTGAAGGAAGAGTCCACCTGCAGATGGTTTGACCATATCGCCTCTGTGTCGCTCGCGCGTCGACGCTTGTCAATCTCGTCCACGCTGATCGACACGCCAAGAGCGCCATAAGAGGCTGAAGCAGCGCTGCCTGCAACGGTGATAGTGCGAGGACTGCCATCTACACTCATGCTGCGTTGCCTCGAGGCACCACGCGAGAAATGTTCCGGCCACGCATCACCATCGATGATTGCGGCTTCGGTGACGGACTGACAAGCGGCACAGCAGGGACGCAGGGGTACGGTGATAATATCTGCGCGAGATGGGGAAGGGGAAGTTTTTCGTACGGTGCGAGCATGCCGATTTCGCAAAGGAGAAGTGGGTGAAGAGGGGCTGGTGGACGGAGGACGGTGTACGAGACAAGGGGGCAGTGGGGTCTGATCGATAGTACGAGTCGTTGAGTACGGTTTGAGGGAAAGGCTAGAGGACACTGGAGTTAAAGCGGATCTCTAGGACAAGCCAAGGGACGTACGTTGGGAGGGGGACCCGCAAGACAAGATGGGAATTGCTGTCATCGTCCTCTTCCGACGGTGCCGAAGTAGACGGACTAGCGGTGTGCCGTTTCCAGAGAGGGAGCGTATAGGACTTTGTGACGACCCTCGGTAGTCGAGAGCGTTGAACAGAATCCGGGATGACGACGCATTGTGTCTCAAAGCGTACAGCGCTACCACGGTCATCGAGGGGTTCGACGGTCGTCAACATCATGGATGGGGTTAGTGAGACAATTTGCACACAGGACAATATCGCCTTGTTAAGGAAAAGAGTGGAACGACCCCCAAGCGCTAACCCAAGTGTTTCATATTGCCACACATGAACGTAAGTCGAGTTCTTCTCTTTTCACCTACTCGTGCTGCTGCAGCTGGAGACCCGCGGGCAGCGTGATTCAAGTTTCCCCACTCGCGGCGGACTCAAGTACTCAAGATCTGATGCTGAATCAGCCTCTGGAAGACCATCAGACGTTCCATCATCTCCGATCCCCATTCATCGAAATAGTCCAATATAGTACGCCTTCGATGCGACATCAGCCATGCACGTAAGTATGCAAATGTCACTCCCACGCAAGTCACCACTACACTCCAGGCACAATCCGTGAATTGGTTCCGTTTCTATTCGCGCCCCGCATACAACGTTTAATCGTCCAACGGTTTGGTGCATCTTGGCGGAAAATAGTTTCACGAACCGCAATTTTAGATCATTGATTGATTCTTTCCCATTTTTATCGACGCCGCTGACGTGGCCAGTGCGTTCTCACTCTCACCAACGTCATATTTCACATGGATGTAAACTAACCACAACTCTGGGTGATTCTTTTCGAGAATCAGTACTTGTGCTTGCCACAGCTTCGAGCCCGGCGCACTTTTCCTCGTTGAACTCGGACTCGGCATCTCCATTGCCATGGATAACTGATAGGCCGCGGCGGCCCTTAATTGCGACTGCCCCACGTACCTTGTGGGGAAGTATTCGCACCCTGCACCAGCCAGCGCTGTGAAAAAAATGGCTAAGGGAACCTTACAGAGCCGCAACACCGGGATTTATATAATTTTGGACCTTCAAGTTGTCGTGTCGACGAATCCCGTTAGCTTCGATCACTCACGAACGCAACTTGTTCTTGGCGACGAGGTGGATGCGCTCAGATCGCATACGTACAAATCCTCAAGACTCATCGGTGACTCGCTGACACCACTTAGAGGTTAGTCATGTATTTGTATCGTTGGCACACATCTTTTCAGGAAAAGAAGCTTACAAAGATCTAGGGATGTTTGATCTCGCGGAGTGTGCGGCTCTCATCACTGATCCTGGCAATTACATAGAGATCTTTTTTGGGACCCAGCGGAGTCCGACTATCGGAATTCCCCGGACCACGTTGTGGCGCCCCGCTCTGGCACTGGCACGCGACTAGCTTGTGTTTGTTCTTTTTCTAAGCGATCGAGCAGTAGATTCCCATCCCTTTCTCGAATAATTCAGCCACGCGTTTGACGGAACTTCGTTGTCGACGTGTTACCAAAATCTATCAATTCAGCGATTTAAATCAAGGAACTGCCTATCAACCATTGGGTAAGCTGCCAGTAGTCGTGTGATGAGTTCTTTGAATATATGTAATCTCAGACTTTGTCGCTGCACTTTCAGCAGCCCCCTCACGACAGGACATAACTCAGATCCGGGTCCTCACCAATACGGTGATGCCGTGATAGTAAGGGCTGTTCTTGCCCACGAATGAGAATAGAAATTAAATGACGCTCGAGTTACACATCAGCTTAGCATTCTCCCACAACTATATATCCCGAACTGCGGCCAATGTGATTAAGAGCGAATCAAGAACGATTACTCATGCCCTGGACCTGTGGTTATCGAACACGACTATCCAGCTCAATTGGCTTGATCCGTCATAAATTAGCCCTGTAGAAGTTTGTTTTCTCCATACTTGGATTAGCAATCAAGGCAGTTCTTTGACTGCTCCAATGACTCACGAAATTTGGCGGTAACGATGTTAGAGGAACAAATTGTACTAAGTTTGGGTATGTTGCACTTTATGCTGGAGTCGCCAACTGACTTGCCAGTGCCCGGTCCCGGTCAGTCCTCAAATTTCCAAACACCATTCCTTGTCGTGTGACTCGATGCAATGTGCTATTCTCAACTCCGAGCAAGCACGTACGCGAAGCTCACAGCCTCCGCCTCTGAAAGACTTCGTACCACGCCCGGGATGGCCGCTGATAGGCTGTGATAAGGATTTAGTCGGACATTCAAGTTGGTCGGGCTAAATCCTCTCATTTGGTTCAAAGACACAGGATTCAGGGAATGCGAGTGCTTATCAGGCGCCCGCCAAAACGATTTCGGTTTATTCCTCAATATTGATTACCTCACGGCTAGCACAGATCCGGACCTCTCACATACGATTCTTCATTTATGTCTGACTTGGAAAATCCCCCGAGGGATCATCCCCACCTACTTTACCTTCCTGCTTGCATTCATCATATTCATCTTCGGCATGGCTCAAGTATTAACAATCGACGTGGTCCATCATGCACGCTTATCGACACCAACGGCAAGGCGAAAATCAACTTCATTTGTATGGTCGACTTCTACTCCCTTTTTCTCGTGAATTTATGATCGTATTTATGGTAGTGTTCATCTGGACGAGGAGGATCAGGCAATATTCGACGCTCGTCCACCGCCGATCCGTCACCCAACCTCATTTCTCCTCGCACCTCCGTCGCCGAACCTAAGCATCGCGACAGTGAAAAAAACACGACCACGAGCCTGTTCACATCGAGCGGGAGAGGAGGTTCGGGAAACATTCAACCATCGGCGTCTGCATCTGGGCTGGAAGAACACCCTCTGACAGCTTTGATCCTGAGTCAACATAATGCCATGCAGGCGCAGTATGAAACACGAATACGAGAAGTCCACGCGGATTCGAACGTGATCGTAAGTCCGTCCATACGTCCGTTCGCTTTCATTTATGGTTGCCGTGAGCAGCGGTCGTCTGGTCGGGGCGGGAGCGGTAATATATCCAATCCGAGACGGAGGAGCAGTTCGCAGGGGTCTCCGAGTACATCTAAGAGACGCTTTTTCACCACAAAGGGCCGGACGATAGATACGAGGCATGAGTTGAACAACGCTGCGGATGGACAGGACCAACGGGAATGGAACGCGGATGAAGAAAGGTTCGTTGGGATTTTGACCTTGATTGGCCCATCTTGATGGATAACCGGAAATTCCCTAGTGTGGCTCGGAGTCGCGTGAGTCGTGCCACGTATTCTTCGGGGGGTTCCAGTGCGTTGCGGACTATACGTAGTCTGACCCCCAGCGAAGACAGTTGCATGAGCAATGCGATGACGTCGAGTGATTCGGCGGTGTCGGAGTCTTTGGGGAGCGAGTATCCGTCGAGCAGGAGACAACGATTTTGGGGGTGGAGTAGACCATCGTCGGTGTCCAGCGCCGTGGTCCTGCCTAAATCGCCGCGGTCACCGTTGCCCAAGGTGCCGTTGTCTCCTAGGAGCGTCCACTCCATCTCGGAACAAGATTATGTTTCTTTTTTAGACTTTTGAAGACGGACTGTGTCCAATGACTCCAGTCAACATACCCTTTCTCTGTCTTCCGAGTCGATTGGAATAGTGTACGTCTGGGATTTATTTTATTTATCAAGGAGTGCCAGTGGAATGTTGTATGCAATGACGGGTGTATTTCAGAATTAGACGAATGTATTTTGAGCTGGCAGTGCATATTTCTTGTATCTATCCTATCCGGTGACCGTGAATTTTCCATAAACTGGCTCTGAACCAAGGTGGTCAAACCAAACTGCAAATACTATCACTCGTGCAAATACATGGTGATGTGTAAGCATCACAAAACACCACGATCGTAAAATACTAGTACGACCTGTAAATTTTACTAGAGCTTTGTTATCATGTTCAACAACGAAACATTAGGAGTTACTCGAGCGTTTCTTGAATGATGAAGGAAATACTAGCATCCGCAAGGTAGTATATCACGTTAACACCTGACGACACTTTCGTACAACTTTCGTGGCACGTTTGAGAGCTGTGATTGGAGGATAGGTCAGCAAAAAAGGGAATTAAGGGTCCTTCGGACTTGAATCTGAGCTAGGCCATTTATATTTCTCTGCGCACGGTTTGTTGCCGATTTTTTGAACTGTTGACGGCAAGTTTTTGGCCCCAGATCCCACGGACATATTACAAATGTACTAACATATGGGGGTTATTGAGTATACTATAAACTACTACTTGGACAAGTATAGATCCTCGAAACGGAGAGGATGGAGCTCAACAGATGAATATCGACTACAGGAGAGTGACATTATGTGGCAGCACCGTGAGTCCGTGACTTCGGAAGTCAATCTCCTTTCAGATCCGAACGACTGAGACTGAAACATTGAGATACGACAACGGATGACGTGACAAAGCTTTGTATAGACTCGAAGGTGTATGTACTTCCCTCAGATGTGGGGTTCAAGATGGCTATGATGCATTATGTCATTATCAGACCATTATGTACGCTTTGAAATTCATGAAATGGACTGAAAATAAGACTCCGCTCATGCCGAATTGCGTGCCGCTGGAACCTCAGACCCCGGGCCGATCACACCGTTAGTGACATGAGGTAACGGGTGGCATCGGCCCGGGGTTTGCTGGAACAGGAAGGAGGTTCCAGCGGCACGCAATTCGGCATGAGCGGAGTCTTATTTTCAGTCCATTTAATGGTGGCATAATAATCACCATCTCGAACCCCACTATTGGCACAAAAAAGAGATGGTTTATGAACTGCGAGAACAACCCTGGTTTGGCCTCTATGTAACATACCAGGTCGTCTCTACAACTCTTTTCAGACTCCCATACTGGTATCTCACTGCTTGCCCCCGGCCGTGGCGTTTTCGTCCCAACTGGTCCATCACACGTGTCGTTTTCGTAAAACTATTCCGACACCTGTATGATATAACTCAAAAGTAAGTGTACCGATCCTTTCGTTATCCTCACCCGAGATTCAAACGACAGCTAAAGAACTGGCCCCCTTACTCGCAACCCGAATCACCACGCCATTACAGCCGGTCCAGGCGTCAAAGCGGTTTGGGTCGATCCCGTTCCCCATCTCATCACGGGTCCCATCCATGTCCTTGCCCGCATTGCAAACGTAGCCTGCGTGCGCATCCCAGGCTACTGGATCGACTGCGATCCAACTCTCCCTGCCGGCACTCCACCCCAACCAGGCGATAAAGTCCTCTACCGTCTTCATGGCGGCGGCTATGTTCAACTCTCTGCACACCCCACTGACCCGACCGCCAACATCGCACGGGGAATCTTGACCCACTCTTCTCGCATCACGCGGACATTTGCGGTCGAGTACCGACTGTCGAGCGCGGCACCGTACGATGATGCCAATCCGTTTCCAGCAGCCCTGTTGGACGCACTAGCGGGATACGTGTATCTCGTCGATCGGGTCGGATTTCGACCCGAAGACATCGTCGTCTCTGGGGATTCCGCAGGTGGAAACCTCGCGTTAGCGATGATGCGGTATCTGAGAGACTATGCGGATTATCATCCCGACATGACACTCCCACGCATGCCGAGCGGATTGCTCCTCCTCTCACCTTGGGTGGACTTGGGTACGTCGCACTATGGACCGACGAGTTCGATTGCGAGTCCTTTTTCGATCGATTATATGGGTCGGACGTGCTGGCCGAATTATTCGGTGAGGGCTTTTTCGGGGCCGTTTGGAGGTGGGTTTGCGGAAATGAATGTGTGGCTGAGCCCAGCATCGCTACGTGGATGTGTCAATGCGCGATTCGACCGGTTTCCGACGACGTTGATATGTGCGGGGGGCGCTGAACCGAACCTCGATTCGATTCGGACGTTGTGGTGGAAAATGGCGAGAGATATTGGGGAAGGAGAGGGTGGGGTGGTGTATTATGAGGTCAAGGATGCGGTGCATGATCATTTATTGTTTCGATGGTATGAGCCTGAGGTTGGGGAGACGTTGACCAGGATTGGTTCGTGGATCGATGGGGTGGGTGGAGTATAATTGTTTTCAGCACGTTCCTTTCAAATTATGTTGGGTACCAATCGAGAATCACCATGACCTCAGCAGTGACAACCTCGTAGCTAGTCCTTCAGCTTCATCCAACACAACCCTTTCCGATGGAAAGATAGATCATGGCAATCCAAAGCAACGCCAGGAAACCCATGCAGGCTCTCATGCTCAGTGCCCGTTTCTGGACCGATTGGGTGATGAATACGACTCCTTAGAACCTCTACGACGCACCTTTCACGCACGTCTAAGTCTGCCCATTTTCCACGAGGAACTCTCCCACGTTCTACCTATTCCTAGAGACAGATCATTCTGTTTCCAATGATACCGTGATTGTGTCCGACTGTACAGCCACTGTATATTGCAAAGACGATTCTTTTGCGGGAAGACTCATCTTCGTTTGAATTTAGTGTGTTCTGTGCCGCATCAAGCGAGATAAAGCGCTCATAGTCGATGCCGGTAGCGAGAGAAATCTACGTGTTCCTGAAATAATTAAAATATTGAAAAACATGCTACAAAAAGGCTTGTTGGGTAGCAATTAAAATACTGCGGGTAAAACGCTTATCACCATCCTCGCTCACGAATAGCACATGGAGACTATTTGGCCTCCACAACAATAGAGTGACTGGTGGTGGAGATGGCGTGCCACCTGGAAATAGAGTCTGTAGCAATTGTGCGTTCACAATAGAAAGGAAGCACATACCTTGTAAGATTACGTGTTATGCCAAAAGAGCGTTCTGAGATCTTTCCACACTTCCGAGTCGCGGTATATGTAGGTCAGAGAACTGAACATGCCAGGTTGGATACTCTGGCTGCGATTTTTGAACAACCACATGACGGCGCCCATTCCCAAAGCCACGAATACCGCGAAGTATCGAGCATCGGGTGGAAGAGTAGGACGGGCGGGGGTGGATCCAGGCTGCGAGGCCGCACGGGGTAAAAATGCTGCAATGACCCTCGAAATCACATAAAGCGCGATCTTGGAGCATGAATGAGTGTAACAACACAGCATGGCTTCAATTATGTGGAACATACCTGCTCGTTTACGGGGGTCCTCTTCCCGATCACGACATATCCTCCAATCAATCCAGCTATGAAGGTATCTGCGCTGCGTTCCTTCCCGCCATTCACTTTCCTTAGGAGCAGCAGTAAAATCTTGTACAGAGCAGCGAACTTTGCTAAAACGAAGGCATGCTGCTGCGTGGTTTGGTAGATAAAGCGGCACCGCGCCTTCCAGCTAGCCCGTGTGTGAATAAGTAGACACTTAGAAGCTCATGAACGGACATACTCTCCGCGTCCGAAAAGTATCGCCATGACGAGGGCATGGGGGAATCTGACCTTGACACCATAGACGAACCCGTTCCTTGCACCCTTGACGATGGCGAGGTAATCATGAAGAGCAGGGTCATGCAATAATGCATTGAAATCCGTCATGGCAAGAAGGGTCCGTTAAGTAAGAAGCTCGAAAGTTGAAGGTTGGGAACAACCTCTACCGAATTAGTTGATCATGCCGGTAGTCGAGAGACCTCGAGGCAGTAGCCGAGACGCGGTGTTATAGACCACCATCACGTTAGTAGCGGCGATTGGGTGGCGGCGATGTAAGCGAGAGGCACGAAATCGTATACATTACGTAATATACCGGTCCACGTCGACTCCACGAGTCCATGTACCTGGCCAAGTCACTACCCATCAGATAGTGCGGACCAGAGCATTTTAGACCATCGGCTTGTATCTGGTCGTCACACTCACTTTTCAAAGCTTCTACCGCTACATTTATTCCACTGGAACCCGTCAACGTAACCCTCGCGCTCTAATGTTATTCCCGTGGAAACAGAATGATGTATAGAGCGCGACAGGGATCCACGCACGCCCATAACATTGGCAAAATGCGCCATATCCGATCATGTCGGCGGCCGCCCACTGGCACTGCCTTTATTCAGTCTGTTCTGACGACAACCATGCTATGGGCCATCCGTTTGCCCCTTCATGGCCAATCTTGTTGCTCACACCACCCAGCCTGTGACAGTGTGAGAACGATGAAGACAACGACACATGTCGTTCCGTGTCCCGAGTCGACCATGCTCCAGACTCAGCCTTGCTAACGCATGTGGGGATGATGGTGTGTCTCTCGCTGTCAGGGGTGTTGTTGAATTACGAATGTCCAGTGCACCTGGCACCTGTGCTGCTGTGCCATCACCATCACATAACTAGGTGGTATGACAACGTACAGATGAGTATCACCCAGATTTGTTACCACAGCACTGATGTGACAATTTTCAGTCCGTGTGCCACATACACATGCATTCAGTAATTGTATGCCCAAATACCCAACGGTTGCAAGCTCGATTGTTGAAACGTTGACTATTGACACACAGGTGGGCTCAATGGGGTTTCTACGTATATCCCGACTATCACAATGTACAGATGGGCCTTTTTACGAGCAATAACAGAGTAGATTTGCGCAGTCACCAGCGTGTCCACATCCATATGAATATCGTATATGGGTCCATTTGCCGATTCTGGCCTCCTCCGCTGGAGTCGGGGGCGTACCCAGATGGAAAGATTGTCTTCAAGCACTGCGAACATGAATGGACCGCAGGATCATTGCGACCAAGTTCAAACAAACCTGGGAGTTCATAATGATGGACTTGCACTCATTCTTGTTAGTCTGGCTAGACCAAGTTACACCCAATCTGCGCGGTCGCCATGGATCCTGCGTTCAAGTTGGACAAGTATGCCCGAGTCTCTTTGTCGTTCTTTTGCCGACACACTCGGCCCTTACCTTGCCTGTTTCTATACCTCACTGGCAGCTTTCTGAACAGGTGACTCAGGCTGGAAGAACTAATTATCCCAATAAGTAACCAAACATTCCCATCTTGGATAATCACAAGAAGAACACTAGTACTAGGTTTCCGCACCTTTCCGGCCGTAGGTTTGAAGCGTAGTGCTGGCTGGTGAAGTTTTGACATGTCGCCGGTGCTAGCCAGTACGGCGAGACAGTACCTTTAACGGCACTCCTGGAGTCTGTCTCTCATACTGGAGAAACCACTCTATCCTCAGTTAAAATTCTCTAGTGCCTTTTGGTCGCTGGAGGATCTGAGCTGTACATCGATGGTGTGGATCCGGCGCAGCGCACTGGGAGCCTTACCTCTGTCAATCTATAGAAGCCAGATAGTGACATGAACTGCACCAAACATCGGCTATGATTGCTATACCTGTAAGCTCGGACTTGTACTTTTTGAGCTCCATTGACATTCTGTAGTTCCACGCCATTCTATCCCGGCCACTAGCTTTACCTTTGGGGGGTCCTTCGCTCCTCCTCGCTCTTGGACCAATTTCAAAGTGGTAGATCTGATGGCATCAATAGATCGTCAATGGACCCCTCCGCAGCCAGATTTAATATACATGATGCGCCGAAGCAGTAACCCGCGGAGACGAATGACTACGGACCATTTATGAAGTGCGGTTCTGTGGGACACTGACCAGCTGCGATGTCTATGCTATGATTCAAAGATGCAAGTATTCAAGTTGAGCCCGCCGAGTGGTTCGGTACGCCTTTGAGCGGAGCTGGTTATCCACACGATTTTGGGACTGGCAAGGGTTATTACCATAACACCAGCGCCGAATCAGGTTTTCCGAGTTGCGATGCGCACATTGTGTTATGACTGGGTAATTCGCCCATGTCCCCATGAAGCGAATCAGATGGCGGAGTGTTTGGGTGTGCCCGCTCCGAGTCAGTGATGAGAGTTGCTTCTGCATAGCATAGATCAAACTCTAGATAACCATGCGCCGCACCAGTTTTCGGGGTTCTAGCAAATCATTGGCGGCAATGTGGCACGTATGAAGATTTTCATGAATGATGATCAGCCGGTAACTTGGTACATGGCGTGACGAACACATTACTTGTCAGATCCTGGGATAATGCTGACAACGGCTGTCAGCTTTGCCTTCCCTCGTTTTCCCGTCGTTTTCGTCGTCGTTGCTGTTGTCAGCCACACGAGATCTAACTGGAGTTTGAAGTGGATGGTAGCAATACCTGCACAATACCAGTGTTTTTCTACGAATAGGCTCCTGGACCGACATCCCGAACTACCAAGACCGCGCAAAATGCCCCCTCTGCGACGACACGATGGAATCACTGGACCATATCCTTACATCGTGCACCAGTACAGAACGAACAACCGTCTGGAATATCGCCAAGCAACTGTGGCCCACAACGCGCCTAACCCCCATCCCTCGGCCTTTAGAATCCTCATCTCAGAATCCGCCTACCTTATCTGGACTCTGTGATGCGAATGAGTTATCACAGAAAAAACATACTCCGCCACGACCATAAGTCCATAACATTCTGGCTCAATAAACTCAACTTACGACTCTACATCGACAGACACCGCGCCAAATCCCACCCCGCACTCGAAATACAATGGCTTTACCCAGCAATTGGGTAACCAGCCCTGAGGTTTTGGTGGGTATCACGCTACCCAGGCCCTCTGCAGCTCTGCTCCACACCGAGGTCACCAGACAGCTCACGGAGTACCACACCCCCTACAATTCGTAGGGCGTTCGTAAGCGCATTTTTTCCTCGGACCGGGAGTCTCGTACCCCCGCCTTAGCGGCCATTAACTTAGCACATTATCTAGAGTAGCTAGATAAGTCGGCTGCTACCTAATGCAAATGGATCACTTGTCCCAAAAAAATTAATACCAGTGTTTAAACTCAACGGGCAGATGCCAGCCATGCTGAACCAGCCTTGGGGAAAGCGACTGTCAGGTCGTTGTCGCCCTCAGAACTGACAACGAAGTGGAAAACGGCCTCGAAAACAACCCGGACAACAGCCCTGCACTCCCCTATTTGCAGCAGGCAACGCACTACTAACTAGTTCTATAAGAGAGCGAGGCACAAATCAGGCAACTCTCCACAGCCAGTGCTCCAGCACCTCCCAGTCTTCTCAATGCTCTCTTGGGGCTCGCCTCATGTGAACGATTTCGTTCGCTTAAGGTTGGGACCATGAGGTGTGTGTCATGCTAGTAATGGGATTCCATCGCGCCGGATAAGACCGCCCGCGAAGCGAGATCAAGGTCCATTCCAGTACCAATGTTTCTGAAACTAGCACGTTCCATCCGCGAGGCAAAGACTGGATAACTTTCTTTCGTCCCAACTGTATGATAATCTAGGAGCTTTGTCTGACTGCAAGGCCCCGAGTGTGAAACCAGAGAGCATATTGACGACAATAGTGAGAATATTGGTGTGTGCAAGGTAAATGTGCTAGTATGATGTAACATGCTAGTGATGATGTGGTCAGGCGTTGTAATTCCGAGTAAAGGAAGCTCAATTGACCGTATGATTGTATACTCAGGAGATTCGATCGGATCTCTGTGCTAAAACCCTCCACGAGAAACCTTGTGACACTGTTTCTCTGGAACTCGTCTGCGTCGAATCACCAGTAGAGGGCCACGCAAACATCATCGTGCCTTCTTCTGCATTTTCCGAAGAGGATGTACGTTGGCTTGAAAGCATACGAGTAGCAATCTCCTTGGTCCAACCTTTTCCTTGCGCCACGCGGTACACAATCAGTAGCGTGGCCATTGCCTGTTGGACGAAGAGGAAGGTAGAATGCATTTACTATTGGTATTCGACGACGGAGTCTCACCTGGAACTGTGTTAGAGACTGTAGAAACACATACGAAACGTTATTTCCTATCGCAAGGAGGACGAGAAATGCGATAGCAACGATAGAGTAGAGGGCGGCGGATTCGATTATCATCGAAATGATAGAGGTATATTGTCCGCCAGCATTTGGCCCAAGCGCAGAAACGATGCGATATTTGAAGGTTAGCAAACGGAGAACAATGGCAATGGTGATGATAATGTTCAATGAGAGAGATATACTGAGATAAGGCACCGTAAAGTTGACACCGTACTTGTCAGAAAGACCTGTAGTTGAAATTTGAATCATGAACATGATTCCCATTGCTGTATATATATAGCTTCATGATCCTGGCAAGCTCATGCTTGAGTTAAATGTACTGACCAACAGAAGCTGCCAACGTCAGGCATGGGAAGAACATTAGAATCCAGATAGGGAAACGGCTGCTCTGGTAGATAACTTTGAAACGCCACACCTAATCGTATGGTGAGTCGACGCATGCAAATAGATGTGATAATTGGATATCCACTGACCACCAAAGCATCGGAAAGCCAATTGGATAAAACAGACGCAGCGGTTCCTGCACTATCCACAGGAATGCCGAACAAATTGTTCTCGAATGCGTTTGGACCCCCCGGGTAATTACGATAATCGATGAATGCCATCTGTGTGAAAATCGTGTTCGTAATCACGAACAAAGTACAAAGGGCGAATGAAATTGCGATATAAATCAGGAGTGGGAAGCGTTCCATGGGGTTTTCTGGGCGAACCAGCAGAGGCCAGGACATGACACATAGGCAGACCACAAACCCGTATACACCAGCATTGACAACGGCACCTTGAAGCCAGCACTTCTCGGCGAAAAGGATCTGCGGGTCTTCGTCTGGGACCCAACTCGAGTTGAGCGTCATGTCAACTGAGCAAGGGCACGCAGGATTCCGAGCGAATTAGTGTTGTCAGTGGTGTACCATTTACGTGATATAAGGCACTATAGTACTATGAGTACACACCACAGATCTCATATGGATACTTTTTAGATCTGACGGCAGCACAAGTGATTCCTGCCAATTCATCACGGGACTTGGCACCTGCGAATATGAGGCAGCTGTGATCTCATGCACGCTGGCTTCCTCTCACCTGAAGCCTTGGCCCCGACTGTGAACTTGCATGCTAGTGGCAGTAGGCGATGGAAATTGATGTTTTATTTTAGCAAGGATGTCAATGTGTCAGCAATAAGGGGGGAGACCCCCGGCCCGGGTCAGAGGACTTGCACCTTTTTCAAAAAGTGGGCCTGAACTGTCGACGGTTCGGCACAACCATGCATCTTGTCTAAACATAAATGTATAGCTCAGTTACACCACGGTATTATACCGTTGTGAACATTTCTCAAATTGAACAATGCATTACAAAAGAAACGAATGGTTTTCGGACTCGGGAGTCGGGAATGTCGACTCTCAGTGGGCCACTGGTCGGCGGAAACCTTGCTTGGACCGCCTGTTTCTGAGTTGGTGGCTATAATACGTATAGCTGAACTAAAAGTTTCATAAGTACATGGTCTAGGCTAGGCTGACTCATCAACGCCTCCTGCCCCAACTCCGCTGGGTGGCGTCGCGACTCGCGAGATCTTGAATATTATTATTCACCAAATCTCTCTCTCTTCCCTCATCCTTATCCATTGGCATACGACCGTCAACTGAACTACCCCTGGTAGTGTCAAGCCAAATAAATGAAACAATCTCAGATCGATCTCAAGTCCCCTCGCATTGGAAATTCGGCCTCAGGGCCGCCATCAGGGGCCTCTCCTCCTCGCCATTTCCTTCATTTGTAAATTCCGATAATCGGATGCGGCGGTAATACCTGAACTCGTCCGCCGCGATGAGGGAGTTAAACCACTCTTCGCGCTCAGCACGTTGGAGTAGATCGACGAGCAACTTGTAGCATTCCGAGTCAGTGGTGTAGTGGTGCACACTGCGCAAAGTATCGGATGCTCGAGTAGCGAACACGGCGGTCAACGTGGTTTCGGTGGCTGGCGTAGTACTAATTAGATTTCAAAGCGAGTTGAAAAAATTAGTTTGTTGCCACAGTGGGTCATGAGGCGAGCCTGAGGCCTGATGGACGATGACGATGGCGTAATCTTAAGTTAAAAAAACGGACCGGGGTTACAGAGAAAATCACAATCCGTGGTATGTGAAGTAAGATCATGATCGGACGGGTCTAAAAAATTGACTCGAAGCAAGCTGGAATCCACTCGGGTTCCAGGGTGCCGCCAAGGGATAGAGTAGTACTATGTTTTATCCGATCCTGAAGAAACAGCGAGGCCAGTCAGACTGTCAGAGCAAGGAAGATTCCATCGATCTCATTTATCCTAAAATACACAAGTTATAGATTGGAAGTTCGGCATAGATATCGCAAAAAAAAGTTCCAACACGGCCAACTTAGCCCCGTCCGGCTGTGAGAAGAGAGAAACGACGCTGAAGGAGAGGGTAGCTGAAAACTGGTAACTGGTAAAGTTGATGGATTCAGTCAAGTGATGTAACTCTGAGCAGGGAAGCTGGATTGACCATACGATGCAGGACGGCAGGTTATCTTTCTTAGGACACAAAGTGGGGAATCTTGTCCGTTTCTCCAGAGCTTTGGATTATGAGCGAAGCACTGCGCGAGGGCCCAGACCGAGCAAACAGCATAGGGCCCACATCGAGATTTTCCGAGCGTTGATTTGACAGCATACGTGTAGCGACATCCTCCGTCCACCCTTTCCCTTGCGCTACGCGGAACACGATTAGCAGTGTGGCGATTGTCTGTTATGGATGTGAGGAGGATGTGAGAGAAGTATTCGAATGTGAACGAGCCTCACCTGAAATTGGTTCAAAGACTGTATAAACACCTGTGACGCTGCGTTTCCAATCACAAACAGGGCGAGAAAAGTGACAGAAATGATGGAGTAGAGCGCAGCGGATTCGACGATCATGGCAATGATCGAGGTGTACTGTCCGCCCGCATTTGATCCCAGGGCAGAAACAATGCGATACTTGAAGGTGAGTAAACGAAAAACGATCGCGATGGTAAGAATGATGTTCAGGGAGAGGGATACGCTGAAATAGGGTAGCGTAAAGTTGACAGTTTGCGTGACATAGGGATTCGTAGTCGAAACCTGAATGAGGAACATGATCCCCAAGGCTGTATTCAGATATATATATAAATTTTAGACCTCGTCACAAGCGGAACAAAGAGCCAAAGTATACTGACCCACAGAAGCCGCAAATATCAGGCAAGGGAAGAGCATCGAGATCCAGATAGGGACACGACTGCTCTGGTAGATGACTTTGAAGCGCCACACCTGACCGTATGGTGAGTCGATACTAGCGATGATTGGATGCCTACTGACCACCAAAGCATCGGAAAACCAGTTGGATAAAACAAACATGGTGTTTCCCATGTCGTCAACAGGGATACCGAACATATTGTTCTCGAACGCGTTTGGTCCACCTGGATAATTACGATACTCGATGAAGGCCATCTGGGTGAAAATCGCACTCGCGATCATAAACAGCGTGCAAAGGACGAATGAGACTGAGATGTAAACCAGGAGTGTTAAACGTTGCTTGAATTGCATGCGATTTTCCGGGATAGTGAGGAGATGCAAGGTCACGAAATATAGACAAGCCACAATCCCATATGCAGCGGCGCTGACAATGGCACCTTGAAGCCAGCACTTCTCGGAGAAGAGGGTTTGGGGGTCTTCATCTGGGATCCAACTCGAGTTGAGTGTCATGTGGACTGGGTGGGCAAGCAGGTGCCAGTGGATTGCCTTGAGCGAAATGGAGTGGGCATTTTAAACACCTCAAATTTCGGATTTCAGATGCGGTGCTCTTGGGCTGGTCGTGTTCGGTGATGTTTTAAGATCTGACTCAGAGTGATAGACCCTGACCCACTCTGGCACCAGGCACCGATAATGAAGATGACGGCTGCAGCCCATAATGAGCACAGTAGCTTCTCGCTGATCGACAACCTGAGACCCACTCTGGTGAACAAGCCGCCAGTGATATCAATGGGTAACACACCCATGATTATGATACAGTCCCGACATTTCAAAAATTGAGAACGGTCAGTTCAACAATGAGGGGACGTCGCTACTTATTAGTGTGTGAAACCACACTAGGATTGACTCCGTTCCGATGCGTGCGAGCGTCACAGGGTAAGTATAACACTACACTACACTTCGGATCTCGTGTTTACGAATTCAACGATGAAGGTGCCCATCCAAATCCACCGCGCCCTCGTCCGTGGTCCTCTCCTCCGTACTCACTTCCACACCGCTCGTGCCCTTCTCGCCGCACGCAAAGTCCTTCACACCTTCAAGCTTGCCGACATTGGTGAAGGCATCACCGAATGCGAAGTCATCAAATGGTCCGTGGTTGTGTCTCTCCCTTGTCCACATCTTCTCATGGCCCGCGTGCAGGTCTGTCAAGGCCCAGTCTCCCGTGCAGAGCTTCGATGCGCTGTGCGAGGTCCAGAGCGACAAGGCGAGCGTCGAGATCACCTCGCCGTTTGACGGCGTCGTCAAACAACTCCTGGTTCAAGAAGGCGAGATTGCCAAAGTCGGCGCGGGACTGTGTCTCATTGAAGTTGAGCAGGACGAAGATATCGATCCGCAGTCCTCTTCCCTGTCAGAGGGGATGCAAGATCCGGCCGGGCTAATGGAGGCGACGAGTGAGGAACCTGTTGTGGCGGATGCAGAGGCCAACGTGTCAGTATCACATGCGGGTAACAAACACCCTCTTGATCCGACAAATACGGCGTCGTCGTCTAATTCGGACCATGCTCTCGCTACACCCTCCGTGCGCCACTTTGCACGCCAAAATGGTGTTGATATCTCTCTTCTCGCACCGGGGAGTGGACGGGCCGGACGTGTCGAAAAGAGGGACGTCGAAGTATTCATTGCAAAGGGACATGTCGTCCCTCGGGGAGATGCAAATGCAGTGAACCATACCGTTCGGGCGGGCGACAAGGATGTCGTAGTCGAGTTGGGCAGGACACGCTATGGAATGTGGAAAGCAATGACACAGGTACGTCATAGGCCTCTTCCTTCCCCGCACTATCTCACTCATGTTTCGCAGTCTCTTGAGATACCTGTATTTGGGTACGTGTTTCGTTTAGGCGGGTATTACTGACAGCGTATTGACATTCAAGACAGTTATTCTACCTCGCTGGATCTCACGCGCTTCCATGGCCTACTACCGTCACTGACTGCCAATATTCCATCCCATTACCTTCCACCATCATCAAACCCAGCACGTTCGCGTACGTCACAGATGGTCAACCGATCCGCACTCTATCCCGCACCAGCAGCGCCATCCATCCCAGACAGTGCCACATTCGCCAAACTAACCTACCTGCCATTCCTGCTCAAAACCCTTGCCAACTCCATGATGGAATGGCCACTCTTCCGCTCGTCGATCACGCCCGCATCGGACGCAAACACGAGCAGTAAGCCGACACTCACCATTCGTCCCACGGCTGATGTCACCGTCGCGTTGTCCACCCCGACTGGGCTCTACACGCCCACGATCGGTGCGGCAGAGACGTACTCTATTTATGGACTCGCGTCGCGTGTGACGCATCTCACATACTTGGGGCGTCAAGTTCCTTGTGGACTGACCCCCCGCGAGATGCCACGGCGGGGTGGCACGATCAGCGTGAGCAACGTAGGTGCGGTCGCACAAGGGGAGCGCGCATGTCCTGTACTGATCCCAGGGGGTGGTGTGGCGATCGTGGCGATCGGACGAGCGCAATGGGTATGGGATGTGAGTGAGGGGGTGTGGAATGCTACAGAGGGTCGTGGAGAACGCAGGCTCAAGGTGGATGTGAGTTGGAGCGCGGATCATCGAGTCGTTGAAGGAGCCGAGTTGGCTGCGTTTGTGGAGACGTGGCGTGGGTGGGTGGAGAACCCAGAGAGGTTGATTGCAGAGGGAATATGAGTAGCGTTGAGATACAAAGTACGTATGTATTATCGTGCAATGCATCTTCAGAACATCATAATCACATCCCTACGTGAAATAGGGCAAGGATTGTCAAGCCTGAGCATAGAAAGAAAACCGGTCGAAAGTAGTATAAACACTTAGTCTCTCAACGGGTCAGAGCTCGTGACACACTAGAGATGCATCCGTCAAAAAGAACAGCTATCAACATCAAAGCGGCGCAAATCCTATTGCTTTTTGACCGAAATCAAACATAGTATAGACATTCTGGAGGAAAGGAATCCCAATACTCCAGAAAGCTGGTCGGAAGGAGAAGGGTCCCCGTGACGATCGCCGATGAGTATGCAAGGTCAAGCAAGAAACAATGACCGGGACCTCGGATGCAATCAGCTGAGCTAGACTTAACTAGTCCAGGATTGAGGCCTGAGGGTGTCAATGGCGCGTAACCGTCGCCGACGCTGGATGCAATTGTGCCACCCATGGCCTTGTAGATTGTGGAAACGTCGTCCGGATGTCCCACGAGGACGGCACTAGCAGTTTCTATGATGACATCGATCCCGTCGGCATCGACGCTGACTCAGAAAGTAGCATTTGCACCGAATGGATTCTGGTCAAACGGCATCGGCGACTCCCGAGCACCAAACCCTTACCAACGTTGTGGCAGTAATCCTTCCTTGCGCCTTCATCATAGCCTTTGCCGATCCGCGATTGCCAGAGGACTGGCACTTCAAAGCCTCAGGGTTCTCGGCTCCGTGTCACGCTTTCTCGCACCGGCACGGGATTGTAAATACTTCATCCCGGTGTTCGGAACCGCTGACGCTAAACGTTAAACAATGAGGCAAGCACTAGTTGCTGCAAGTCGCTGGTTAGAACCGTGACACTTCAAGTTGCTTGTTGAGGCTCCGTGTTTGACAGCTCATGATATACGAGTCTACAACAGTGCGGAATCGAGTCGACGTCACAGTATGTTAATATCCTCCGACACTGATGGATACAGACATATTCTTCGGGGGTCCTACAGTATTAACAACAGTCTGCGCAAGTTCCGCGCCTATGTTTTCCAAATATCTTCGCCTTCAACTTGGTTATTTCACTATATAGAGAAACGCTTACCTCGGGATGAACTCAACTTGAATCCCAAGGGTCTTTTGAACCCTATCCATTCTTGACTTGAAGTTTATTGTCCTGCCTTCACAATGTCTGGATTAGGGATTCGTATCCCTCGTGGACTCGTGGGTGCTCACGTTTCTCCCTGGTTGGTCTAGCCTGCCAAATCCTTCGATTCGAAGGTTACCGAGTCATCATTGTTATGCGGCGTCCGCGGGCGGTGTGCCGCAGCTTTCCCTTGATACATTTGTACAATTCATTTCGTGGATTCCAACACGATGCTGTGGAGTCCTTCGAGCCCCCTTGGTGGGAGAATGCCCCAAACATCGGCCCGTGCTTGGACTGTACACCAACTCGTAGTCTGGTGACCAAGCCCTATTGACCGGACGGCGTCTATCGGTGGCTTTGTGGCTGGTGCACCAGACGTGTAGCAATACGGCGACCCACTACTAGTACGATTTCACCTGCCCGTGCAATCCTGTGTACCAGAGGGTGAGTCGCAGTCACCTGCAGTCCATACACGTTTTCCGATAAGTACGTTATGATGATATGATGATAATGATATGCTATGTATATACACCCACATATAAAAACTAGTCACATCCTGAAACCCTCGTGCCCAACACCACCATGACTACCCCGCTCGTACGCATACCGCTGACCCTCGTCGCCGCGCTCGCCTTCCACATCTCCATGTCACCACCCACGAGTTCCACTCCATCGATATCGATATCAAGTTCCACACTTGGCAATGACAGACACGCCAAGATCTGCGCCGTTGCACGGTTCATAACGGCTATGACCACCAAGGTTTGTCTTCCCTCGCCTCCACCCCCCGTGGTCCTCATCTTCTCCCTCATCTAGGGCCTCTACTGGGCATCCGCACTCACAGACACTGCGCTCTTGCTCGCACCATATTTCCCTACCTCGCTTCCCATGTTCATCCCTCCCAAGGTACCACACCTCTCGTGGCTCAGAACGATAACTCCGGGCCTGAACCTAAACCTGAGCCTGAGCTTACCCACCTCCCTTTTACTACCCATGCCACTCTTATCCCTCCTGACGGTCGCAGGGACGTCGCTTATCATCACAGGCGCCTTCCTCCGACGTAGAGCCTACGTCTCCCTCGGCCAGTTCTACACTTGTTCTGGCCGCGGTTCCAGCCCATGCACTCGAGGAGGTACACATCATGCTCATGCGCTCATCACGAGTGGACCATATGCATTCGTCCGGCACCCGGGATACACGGGGCTCATCTTGACTACAACCGGTCTCGTCATGCTCCATCTCGACATGCTTGGGTTGTATCTCGGGAATTCGAGCGGGGGCACGGAGAGGGTAAGCACGGCGATGCGGACGGTGGTCCTCACGTGTGCCTTGCTGGGTACTGTAGGTGCCCTGCGGAGAATACGGGACGAGGAAAGGGCGTTGAAGGTGCAGTTCAAAGGGGAGTGGGAGGCGTGGGCTGAGAAGGTTCGGTATATGCTTGTTCCTGGGGTATATTGAAAGTTCGTGTGGATGTATCATCAAACGCAAAACAAGACGGAAAAATAATAAAGAATAGATCAAGACTGCAAATAGGACCGATGGACCAGTCAACGGAAAATAAAATACCGACATAACTCAAATGTCCAGATGAAGTGGGTGTCTGTGGTTTACTTGCCCCGCGCCTTGTCGGCGCAAGTCCGTGAACAATAGGAACTTGCTTGGGTCCTCGGTTTCCTCCGACAGTACTACAAAAACATCAACAAGACTGAGTGGGAAACTGGAAACCATTCACCTTGCACATTGTCGCAGCACTATTTGCACACTTGCGACTGCAATACTTGGAGCGTTGCTGTGATGGTTTGGCATGACAAAACTAAGAGAACGATGAGTATGGCCCGTGTCCATTGGCGAGATTAGTCCAGAAAAACCTACGTCACAGACCCCATGCGTCGAACCATGACTACTCGATACGTGGATGCGCGGTGCTTGACGTTTGTTGGTGTTCGCGCGCCCCTGAGGTCGATGGTTAGGAGGCGGCGCCTTTGGCAGCGGTATCGGAGTACCCCCGATGGGCTCGTTTCCTGCCAAAATGACACCACCTTTGAGCGTTTTGCACCAAACGAATCATGGGATTGCAAAAACGCACGTAGCTCGTCGCGCAAGCGCATGAGCGCCTTGCCCAACTCGTTATTCCCTGTTCCATCGGCGCCGATTCCCCAGAACCAGTCCCGTGGCGAATCCTTTTTTAAAAATGAGGCGCTGCTTGAGATTGCCTGTAAAGACGCGTAGGATGCGCATGTGGGCGTACCTCGACGAGCTCTGCGTCGCCAGTATCGAGGAGCATCTGTTTCAGATGTCGGTGCTGGGTGAACTTGAGCTTCAGTACAGTTTCCATCTAAGAGTGGCATCAGACAGGGATGCATCGTGATGTTCGGGGACGTACTTTGGATACATGGACCTGTGTCCAGTCCGATCGCACGGCCGTCTTGTGCCGATGTGCCTCGTCGAAAGCGCCTGTCGGCTTCGGACCACACGTCCGTATACGCTCTGCAATCTGCGGATGTCCATCAAGAAACTGATACGAACCCGACCAGGTGAGTACTGTGTTCTTGACTCTATTCTCTCCCACATAACCCAAAATGGAGAGACTGACCTTGAATGCCTGAAAGAGATGTTCGCTCGTTGGGTAACGTTTTACCTCGTACACGACCTCGTGGGGTGAGAAATTTGTGAACTCGTAATATGGCCTGTGTTTCTCATAGAACAAAATCCGCGGACGCGCGTGTGCGTGAGCCCAGCCTCCCGATGGGGTGATGACAATGTGGGTGTCGCCAGCGTCCCAACAGTGTGTACAAGCTGTGAAGAGGGAATGAACTGAACCCATGCGCGGCGGGTGGGAGAATGGAAGCGAAGAGGAAAAAGAGGCTTCGAATGTCAGAGAACTGAAAGAGGAAAGGCGGGGAAGCGTGCGGGCATACCACGGTGTTGCATTCTCTTCTCGTGTGGCGGGAAATGTGGTCAACGCGTGGTTACCTGCTGTACCACGTGACACTAGTATTCCTTACCTTGATCCAATGTTGTAAGCACGAGGAAATCCAATTTCAAGTAGATCCAGCAATCGAGTAAACTCACGGAACCAAGAGCCTGCGGGCCATGCGTATAGCACTGTTACCCTGCCTCGACTACTATTGTCAGGAATCAAGAGTCTCATTCAGTCAAACTGTCCCTGCGCATCTCCGCGGCGCGGCGTAGTGCATCGATCCACTGCAGACTACTGCGGAGTATCCTGATCATAACAAAGTCTGGACCAGCCCGGCCTATACTATCCGGAGCAAGCAGTATGTGATCGCCCGATTGTGTTTTCATCTCTTAATAACGTGTGCAATGTTGGTAACATAGGCTCGCGGTCTATTTTTCGTGCTTCGTTTCTCACTTTGAGCGTCTCCGCGAGTGACTCCAGCATGTTGAAGGTACTTCACACATGAAATGGGTCGATGGGATCGATTATTCCAGACAGCCAAAGTTGAATACACAGTCAAGGCACTGCACTGCAATATAACTATTGCATCTGTTCTCTTCCACGCATGTGTTTAAACAATCTGAGATTCATGGAATACACTCACATGCGTGATGTAAATTCACCCTTGCAGGTAATTGCATCCCTAACACAGAAAAAACCTTGACGTGTAAGTGCAGGTGCGCCAGCTCAACTCAGGAAATTTGGCACTGAAGTTCCGCCACATTGGTTCGATGATTCCACCACTCCTAAACAGTTTGTGTTCAGAATCGTCCTTTTTCGGTATGTACTACCATCCTCTGCCTGATTTCCGTTGCATTATTATGAGGTACTTTGTCGTAATAGATGATCACTACCCAGGTATAGGTGCACACCTTAATATTACCTTGATTACGCCGTCGATTTTCTCACCAGCAAGGCCTGCATATAAAGTCCCGAGGTTCTTCACTAAAACCTTACCCTCACCACGCACATGTACGTCTCCGTACATTCAGCCATGTGGGTTCGCTCTCTGTTGCTCATAATTCTGCATACCTCGCAACTCGTCTCTGGTCTTGGTTCGTCCTGCATCACCGGGCCTCTAGGTGGCGGCATCGCCGCACCAGGTGACCCATACTGGCTTGAGTCAATTCCCCACAGGGGAACGTCCCCATTCAATCCCAACCCGGGCTCTTACCAGGTTTTTCGCAATGTCAAGGACTATGGGGCGGTGGGTGATGGAGTCACGGACGATACAGCTGCAATCAAGTGAGTTCGTTCTACATGTCCTAGTTTTGGGCCTCATTTAACTTCGCAGTGCGGCAATGTCGTCTGGAGGTCGCTGCGGTGCGTCATGTGGATCATCAACGTACGTAGTTCCTCTCCACGCAGAATTTATGACCAAACGCGAAACTTCTAGGTTCTCGCCAGCAATCGTGTATTTCCCTCAAGGGTGAATACACTCAGTCATCCCATTTGACAGTTCTACCCAACATTCATCTAACTAGCACATATCTCGTCTCGTCGGTGATTGATATCTACTACTATACTCAAATCATCGGGGATGCCAAGTATCCACCGACTCTTCTAGCAAGTTTTAATTTTACCGGTACTACGGTTCTTGGTCGGTCACTTTTAATTTTGAATAAGAATTAGCACTGATCTGGCCTCGGATCAGATGCCGACCCTTATATCCCTGATGGTTGGGGCGTTCAGTGGTTCATCAATCAAGATAATATGTACGGAGTTCCCCTTACTTTCATGTCTCATTCTGAGTCAGGCCTCGTTACAGCTTCCGCTCCATCCGGAACCTGATCATTGACTTGCGACAGATACCGCCTCTGAACGACGCAATTGGTTTGCACTGGCAGGTGGCACAGGCGACTTCGTTGATCAACATCGTGGTCGAGATGTCCACTGCTTCCGGCACAAACCATCAAGGTTCGTAGTTGACTCCTTCTCGTCACCGAGCTGATATATCATCTGATAGGCATGTTTATGGAGAATGGAAGGTGCGCTTCCACTGTGAGTTGGTAGAATATTGATAACAACCATTCATTTTTCCAGCGGTGGATTCATGGGGGGTAAGTGAACATAAAATGCGAGCTGGGTTCAGTTTCTTACATATTTTCATCGTTAGACATTGTCTTTAATGGAGGTAATCATCGACTTGACAACCACAAGGAATATTTCACGAGCTTCCATTCAGGAAAGATTGGCATCGAGGTCGGGAATCAACAGTTCACTGTCCGTAACCTAACAGTCAATAGTGCGGTCACTGGCAAGTAAAGTTGCATTCAAGGCGAAACGGTGCTAAATCAGACTTGTTCAGCTGTGTCAGGTATCTGGAACTGGGGTTCGTCGTCATATTACAATTCAAAGGATGCATTGTCAAAGGCTTCTGGTAGGTTTCACATTCCAAGGTGTCACGATCAATAATTGTCAGGTAGCTTCAATTGAGTCCAGTTTGACGATCATGCACTCAATGATCTTATACAGGTCGGCTTTGCATTGACGGTCGGAGGGGCTACGATAGCGGATCAGGTTAACATCTTGTTGACAGATATTTTACTGCTATTTCTCACTTTGAAGCGTTCGTAGGGTGTCGGCTCCGAAGTCATCGTGGATGCTGTAGTCAGCAATACGACTGTCTTTGTACAGTCTTCGGCCTCAAGCAATGACGCCCTCCCATACTCCCTAGTGCTCAACAATATCCAGTTGATCAACGTTACAACTGCGGTTGGTGTTGCTGATGGGACCACCGTCCTTGCAGGTGGTACTACTACAATTGCCTCGTGGGGCCAGGGTCATGTATACTCCGGAACTGGCGGTCAGAAGATTTGGACGCAAGGTGACATTGTGTCGGTCGACAAGTCATCCGTCCTCCTCGACAGTACAGGGAAAATCTTTGGTAAAGGTCACCCCCAGTATGTCAATTATGCCACGAGCGAGATCATCAGCGTCAAAAGTCAAGGCGCGAAGGGTGACGGCATCACCGATGATACGACAGCCATTCAAAATATCTTAGACCAGGTATGACTATTTCCTTAAGGTACCCTGATGGTTTACTCAACCGGGCCGTCGCAGTACTCTGGTTGCAAGATTATATTCTTTGACGCAGGTGTATACCATGTTACGAACACGATCACAATTCCTGCCGGAACCTCGATTGTTGGCGAAGCCTGGTCCGTCATTTCAGCGAGCGGAGACAATTTCCAGTCCCAAAGTGACCCCCGTCCCGTCATCAGAGCAGGTACCATTGGTTCCCGGGGCACCATGGAGATAAGCGATATGCTCTTCACCACAGTCGGTCCGGGTGTGCTATATTACTGACTAAAACTTCTTCACGACTTACCTCGTTGTGATGCAGCTGCTGGAGCGATCTTGATTGAATGGAATGTTCATGACCCTGATGGTCGGCAGGGCGCGGCAGGTCTCTGGGATACTCACATTCGGTATGTTTTTCCCATCGATTCGAGTAAGACCTCTTCGCATCTCAACAATCCGCAGGCTGGGGGGAGGTCCGTGAGACATGTCTCCGGTGTATGCCACTTACTAATGACAACTTCTATCACTAGCCGTGGGAACCAACTTGCAATATGCTCAATGTCCGTCTGGCTCAGTGAGAGCTTGCTGTCAGGCCGCATTTCTAGGCATCCATCTCACCTGGGGATCGAGTGCATACTTCGAGGTTCGTCTTGATTGGCTCTATGCAGAACCGTCCTTCCAACGATTATTCAGGGAACGTGGGTATGGACTGCAGACCATGACCTAGACGGAGGTAATGAAACGTCGGTCTTTACTGGCCGCGGTATTCTCTCTGAATCTGCGGGCCCCGTTTGGTTCATCGGCACCTGTAAGTGACCTGAGTTATTCTTGATATTAATGCTCATTTCACTGTAGCGTGTAGGTTTCTTGCGGTCTCATGCTCGTCCATAACTGAAACGAATGGTGTCTTTGGCAAGCGGAACACGCGGCGCTTTACCAATACAATTTGGTGAATGCTCAAAATCATTACATCGGATTTGTGCAGACAGAGACTGTGAGTGACGCTAGTGATGTCTGTCTGTGGTAGTACTTACTAAGTTCGTTGTGCTCTCCTAAGCCCTATTATCAACCAGTCCCCACGGCGCCAATACCGTTCATGATCAACCCTGCTTATCAGGACCCTACCTTTTCTTGCGACACCGATGCGGCATGGGCAATGTATATCCAATCTTCATCCAACATCGCCATATTCGGTGAGCATCCAACATGTCCTGATAATCGGCCTCTCCCTGACTCATACCGCATCAGGTGCTGGCTTTTACAGTTTCTATCAGGTACTTGTGTCATTTCGCATCGTCCAAGGATGGGGACTCACGATCGTCTTCAGAACTTTAGCAAAACGTGCGCCGCCTCGTTGACCTGCCAGCGACACATCTTTAACATCGATTGTGTGTCTGTACCGAGCGTGACTGTCTATGGCTTATCTACTGTCGGTGCGACGTATCAGCTTAGCGTGGATGGACATGGGGTCGCCAATGCGAGCGATAATCTGGACGGGTTCCAGGAGACGCTTACTGTTTGGCATTATTAAACTTGAAGGAATGTTGACAGGTATCAATGAAGCTACCGAGTCAAACGAAGTCGCTGTGCGTTCGTTTCTATATTCTGTGTCAATTTGTACGGGTAGTGATTCGGACTTGAATTGAACTTGGAAGTTACTTCAATTTTCGTTCTAGTTAAAAGGCGTTCTGTAGTAAATATGACTGCTAGCGCTATAGCAGTGCCGCAGGCCACTGGAGCTGAGAGACTCAGAAGAAGCGTTATTTGTACGTGTTAAGGTTCAAAGGCGCTGACAAGCAAAGCCAAACAAACGATGACTGGAGCTGACTCTGGTTGAGTCGTTCTTTGATTGATATTAGATCTGTTTATCATAACCCAACCTATCGAGTAACGGTAATGTTCGCTTGAGTTACTGAGGTCCAAGTGGACCCTCAAACATCTCAAGCAACACGTAATTTCTCTATCCGTCTTCATTGACATCGAGGCGACAATGGAAACAACCGAAGAATTGCAACAACTTGAAATAACCGCTCTCAAATCCATCTATGATCAAGATTTTTTCGAACCACCACCACCCAAGGCATGGAAGGTATGTTCGGCGTCACCTGCTCAATTGGACAGACATTTGATTGTTCCCAAGGCTGCAGCTAGGCTGCCCGCATTCATCATTAAAGTCACTCACCCAGATCCATTGCATGCACCCAAGGTTTACTTTCACCTTTATACCAAGTAGCCTTCGTCTTTGCCAAATCACCGTCATCACTGAACAGGAAGCAGATTCCCGAAAACATACCCCACCCTTGCCACCCCCGTATTCACCGTCCAGAAACCTATTCGAGGTCTTGGTCACGATGTCGAGGTCGCGCTATCTAAGGTTATCCATTCGGAAGCGCAGAAGTTGCGAGGGTCTGAGATGGTCTTTCAGGTTGGTTTTTCCACCGAGTGTCAATTTATTTTTGGGGTGAACACGCCGTCAATTACTAGATCATCACAACCGCTCAAGAATGGATAGCTGACCGCATTCAGCCACCAAGTGAAGCATCTGGTTCGCTTGCCACGGAGATGACCAAACGTGCGATCCAAGAAGAGCGTGTGAGTTTATTTATTTCAGTTTTCTCATTGATTTGTTTTGCTAATGTTGTCCCAGGAACGACGGGAAAGAGAAGAAGCAGAGGCAGAACGTCAGTCTGAGCTTGCTGCTCGGGTCGCCGAGCAACTTCAAGAACAACTTCAAGCCGATGCCCAGAAGCATCTTATCGCGAAAGAGAGGCAGTATAAAGCAGCTCGGCGAAGAGCTCAGTCTGATGCCACCGAAGTGCCTTCTGTCGGGGACACATTGACGGAATCATTTCCCACTGAGGTAGAGTTCAGGGGTATACGATTTAATACCGTGAAAATGTTTCATCCTCGAAAAGGTTTGTTCATTCCTTGTTGTCCATTTTCGTGTTCAAACCATGCCAGTAGAGTGTCTGGGTGTGACATATCTTGCTGATCCTTTGTGTGATGATGTCCACGCCACGCTTCCTTTGGAAGTCCATACGATCGAGTTCAACTCCGAATACTATGGTAACTCCGTAGGTGACTATCTCAGTCTTTCTCCTTGTACACTTGACATATATATCTACCCGTAGGCAGGAAAAAGCTTGCACAACTCGAGGGCGAGATCCAGCGGCTTATGAACGTTCACCATCCGAACCTGTTGAGCGTCCTTGCTGTCAAACTTTCCTTTCCTCATTTTGGTCCCCCCCGGTTGTCGATCTTATCCGAACAACGACCCGCTCTTACCTTGCAAGATGTTTTAGAGGATTGTGATAGCCTCCGAGAAGACAGAGCTGCTGTGAGTCGGTCGGACACACGTTGTTGCAAATAATCATCTCACCAGATGTAAAACGCGTAGGAATACCTCGCCCAGATACTGTCTGCACTGAATGCAGTACATTCTAGTGATATCTTCCATCGAAGTATGTCCATGACTCCAGATTCGTGGTATCATAACACTTTTTTTTTCCTTCGCTAGGCATTGACACCACGTGTATCTTCCTTGCAACCCGTGAGAACAAGAGCCATTCCAAGCTCGTCAAGGTGGGGAAAGTAGGTTATCATGCTCGAGTCAAAGACCTGCACAGGTCGGACTCTTTTTCTTCCGACTTAGCGTTCATCGACGAACATCCTATTCCGGACGCTTGGTTTGGATTATTCAATTGACTTTCGTGTGTCCCTTAATTGATCTCACTTTAGGCTATCAAAGGAAGTCCTTGACTCCCCACTATCTTACACCAAGGGCCGTGATATCCACAACGTTGGAGTGGTATTCTTGCAGATGCTTCATGGACAAGGTGTAATGCAAAAGTTCAGTGGCCCGCGTGAAGCCCTCCAAGCTGGTACGTATATTATCCTTTGTAAACTCAGCTCAAGGAATGAATGATTGGTAGCATCCATATCCCCTACTCTGCAAGTCACTGGCTTGAACATGCTCTCTTCGAACAAAAAATCCCAGGTTTCTTGTTTGAGTCTTCTCGCAGATCTCGCCTCGATGTCTCTCACCTCTCCTATACGTTCCAATACCCCATCGATTCCAGTACCTGGATCAGTAACACTTGTTGGGAATGGAAATTATGGAACCTCACCCGACAAAGAATATCCCCGTTTTCCTCCCAGTACGAGGCAGGCGAGTAGATGGAAAGAAGATTGGGAAGAATTGGAGTTACTGGTACGAAATCGCCCTCTCGAGTAATGCACTGATTTTGATCGTCTCCAGGGGAGAGGTGCTTTCGGATCAGTTGTGAAAGCACGCAACAGGATTGACTCTCGTATATATGCTGGTCTGTTATGATGCCTTAATGTCACATCTCTGTACACTCATTGTTCTTTACAGTAAAGAAGATTCGCCTTCGTACGGATCAGAGCGACACCAAAATCTTCCGTGAGGTAAACGCGTTAAGCAGACTGTCTCATCGCTTCATTGTGCGGTACTATACAACATGGGTAGAGACGGCCGAAATTATTCCCCCTGACCCATCTTCTGGCTCTGATACTGCTTCTGATTCCGGTGACAACATGACCTCCGTCCCTCACTCCTTTGAATGGCGCGAGAAGTCGGACCCATTCAGCATCGATTTGAGCGATCTGGACGATTATGGAGGCTCTGGGAGCAAGTCATCATTCCCAAGTATTCACTTCACTAGGTCCGATATGAAAGATGAGAAGGATGAGGATGAGGATGACAGCGATGATGGGCTTGAGCATCTCTTCACATCAGAGACTGCAGAGGAAGTAGAGGTACAACGGCCACCTGTCTTGCCAAGGATTCTATACATCCAGATGGTGCGTATCTTGGCTTCCTGATGTTGGTACCCCTTCCGAATTATGTCGTGTTGAATCCAGGAGTTTGTAGAACGCCAGACTCTGAAAGAAGCGAGTACGATACAACCATTGTGTGCTCATGTCAGCTGATGCGTTTTTACCTAGAGAGTAGCCGAGGGTTTATCGGAAGAAGAGGCTTGGCGTTTATTCAATCAAATTTTGGAGGCGTTGGTGCATATGGGCAGCATGGGAATAGTTGGTCACATCCATCCACGTGTAGTGTTCGTTATTGATCCCCTTGACCCACTCAGCTGCACAGAGATATCAAATTGACGAACATCTTTATCGGTATGTTCCTGTTTCAGTGTCCGTATTGATCAGTTGCTTAGATGGTATCTAGACGGAAATGGGGACTGCAAAGGTGATTGATTAAACGATTAGATATATTAGTATTCACCCCTGTATCTGCTCTCCTCGGAAGTCGGTGACTTTGGTCTGGCTACATCGAGCCTTGCGGCTGTCGATCCTTCGGACCTATCCCCACAGGTAGTCCAGTCGGACTCGGACTTCACTCTGGGTAAGTGTACGCTATTGGTAACTACTGCAGACGTGAACTAACCCTTATCTAGAGGTAGGAACGAAGCTGTACATTGCCCCCGAGGTCTCCTCACGGCAGAAGGGGCCCAGGAATCACAGCAAAGCCGACATGTACAGTCTAGGGGTGGGTTGGGCTCAATGTCGCCGTGATTGTACTTACAGCCCACTAGATAGTGTTCTTTGAGATGAATTATCCATTCTCTACAGGAGCGGAGCGGATTGCCGTTATTGAGGATCTACGGAAGCCTGAAGTTTATTTTCCTCGTGATTGGGAAGCACATCGGACAAGACAGAAAGAAAGTGTGTGGCTTTCGAGGATGGGGCGGCGTTCGTCTCACTTTGTTTAGTTATTTCGTGGCTACTTCGCCATGATCCTGCAAAGCGTCCGAGCGCTCTAGAGCTTTCGCAAGCTTCATTGTTGCCACCTCGGGTGGAGGATGAATACTTCAAGGAAGCTTTGAGGATGATATGTGAGTACTGTCGTTAGATCCAATTCGATGACTCTCAATCCTCTTTCCCCTCCCTTACAGCTGCGCCGGATTCGACACACTATCAGACTCTGCTTTCGGTGCTCTTCAAACGACAAGCTGGCCAAGTTCGCCAAACGAGGAATTTTATTTATGATCTGGAAGCTGATATTGCTGAACATGCTAATTTGAATACCATCGTTGAAGACAGACTAAAAGACATATTTCGTCTCCACGGAGCCGTTGATATGGAACCGCCTTTGTTGGTACCTTCAACAAATCCGGAAGAGAACGAAACGCGGGCTACGCTCATCGACAGACATGGCGATGTTGTTTTCCTGCCCAATCAAGCGCTCATACCGTTTGCAAGGTTGGCTGCAAGGAACGGTTTGAAACGGATAAAACGTTTTCACATCATGAATACCTATCGTGCTAAGTAGCTCGATTTCAGCCATCTGACAAATCCCCCCATGATGACTTTTCGATTCTATAGCACCGTTCCTGGACATCCAAAAATGGTGAAAGCAGCCGTTCTGGACATTATCACGGCGGATATGAAAAGTGGGATGATTGCAGCGGGAGCAGAGTCAATCCTGCTTCTCAGTGATTGTCTTCGTAGCTTCCCCAACCTTGCACAGATTTATGAGATACATGTCTCTCATTCCAGAAGCGAGTTGTCTCCATTCATTTGCATTCATTGTTTTACATTTTGTTCCAGTTGTCGAACTCGCTTTGAGCCGAGTCCCACACGACCTACGACCGTCAGTCATGGATATCATGAATCAGTCCAAGTCTTCTGCATCCCAGAAGCGAGCCGCCTTGTTGAAAAAAGGACTTCTACGGAGCACCGCGGATGAACTGGAGATCTTTGCAGAAATTGACGAAGACCTCGATGGATTGCTGATGAAACTCGAGAAATTTTCTCTCTCTCTACTCACAATTATGAAGCCGAT
This sequence comes from Aureoboletus auriporus, assembly GCA_038089615.1. Lineage (NCBI taxonomy): Eukaryota > Fungi > Basidiomycota > Agaricomycetes > Boletales > Boletaceae > Aureoboletus > Aureoboletus auriporus. The sequence continues at coordinate 48,785 of JBBPLF010000100.1, forward strand.
CGTGGATGAAATCAAACAGAGTATCCAACTCGCCACATCTGCAGGTTTTAGCGGCCCAATATACCTCCGTCCCTTGATGTGGGCCACACATCACGCGCATTTCAATGATGGACTTCGACTGGAAGTTGTGCGACGCACGAGACGCCAGGACGTCCTTGCAGCAGCTGGTCGGTTCGTACCTTCATCCTCTGATCCATTTTCAGATGATTCAGGCGTATACAGATACGACAGTTTGATTTCTCAGTATTCTGCTGGCAAGGTGAAGAGTGACCCGGTCTGTGCATTCGCAGTTCAAATAGCCTTGGATAAGATTACGGTTTCTCTCGCGGCATTCCAAAGCACTTCAGTCAAGGCACTCGTCAAGGAACAGCGATCTTTTGGCTTCTGGAGTCCTCGCAGGTGCGACGTGTATGTTATGTCATATCAGCCTGGGTACCTCCAGGATAGGCTGGAGGTTGCGGCGCTTCTCTGGCAGAACAACATCAGTGCGGACATCATGTACGAGGGTACCCTGGTGGAAGCGGAAAATGAGTGCCATCTCGAGTGCGCTCGTGAGGGGATTCTGTAAGTTATCTTTTTTTTTCGCATCTCGCTGACTCAAGGATATACCCTAGATTTGCGTTATATCCTAGGCCGCGTACACTTCGTCGTGAACAAGCAGCGTTCAAGGTCAAGAGCATTCTCAGAGGGACGGAGTATGAGAGTGAGAGACCGCAAACTACGAGCCTTGCCTTTGTACTGAAAATGGACATTCTAGTCTCTCGACAGGACCTCGTGGGTTGGTTACATCAACAAATCGCTGAACAGAAGCGTATCGATGCGTCTACGTCGGGAACAATTGGTTATCCAACCGCCATTCCAGCCAATTTTGGAGGTAAAGATACCTTGGGCGGCGGGGACGTTCAACTCTTACTCCCGGTCGATACGAAAAAGCAGCGAAAGCAGGTAAAACAGATCTTGTTTGATAAAGGTACGCGCACGATTTGCAACGCATCGGATACGTTCTGCTTCAGCTTCCCCCACTATCACAGCCTATGAGCGCGGTGCGCATCTCAAGGCCGCGATAAAAAACGGAACACCGATGCTCGCGATTGACGTGCCCAGCACGGTGTTCGACAGCTTGGTCAAAAGTCCCATTTGGATTTACGATGAAGACGTATGGAAGACGATTGTGGCATCGATGCCAGCGTTGCAAACAGCGTACGCTCTTCAACTGCGTGAAGCGGTAGCAAAAAGGAAGGCTGAAGGACATCCGTTTATCATACTGTATGCTATACGAGAAGAACGGATTCAAGTGCTTGGTTTATCGCAAGGGGTGTCCTAGGTTTTATTTCGTCATCGGTATTGTATGTTATATGTATCAAGATTTAGCTGTAGCTTTTGTACTCTGCCGTGGAAGCATCTAGGCTTGGTCGGGTGAATACTTGATTACTTGACTACTTCCAATTTCCCTTTCCCGAGCAACACCGTTCTCCCCCTTTTCCCGTGTGACGAGGACCTTATGGTAGACCAAAACAGAAAAGGGACAGTTACCAATGACAGACTGGTGGAAATCCGTCCGCTTACCAACTAAAATTAAATAGATATTTTGGAGGAATGGACCACCAATACTCCAGAAGGCTGGTCATAAGGCATTTATGGTCGGCATGGGATTGCATAACTGGCACCATTATCCGCACCCACTAAGGCACTAGTCGAGCCAGGTGAAACCGGTTTTGAGGCTATCATAAGCCACGGGGTAGCATACACCTCCATGGTCCGGAAATCATCACCGCATGGTACTACAAAAGTTTTCCCAATCATCTTCTCGTGTATATCCAAACCACGACGAATCTTACTAAAAAGTGAAAGTCAAAATTGAATGCAATGTACCGGTAATAGTGGGTACCATGTACCCTTTGGTTGATGCAACATGGGACACGAGTGTGTCAACATCAACACTTTCGTCTGCGTTTAATAAGCCGAAACGTTTGGTGATCGGGATGGCCAGCAGGCTGAGACATAACAACGGCCAAAACAGCCAGTGCAACAATGGATGCTACGAGTGACGGGTACGGTTGTGAGGTCGCCACTTTTGCACAGCGGTGTAAAGGTGCTGTTAAAGTTGACTAGCTGAAAAGTCGGGGGTGTTTTAGGCTCGATGAAAATTGCGAATAAATCTGGGTGAATAGGTACATGAATGGCAGAAAAACAAAACTTAATCAAGGCACTTAGCTACACGCTTTACAACAGCCCATAGCAACAAGATATCTGTCAAGGCGAAGATCATCATCGAACGAAACCTGAAGGCCCGATGAGTAATAAGCCAGCAACTGGTGACAAACTGCATGATGGAAATGACATGAGAATGTCAGTGTTGCCGAACAGAGTCAGACTCCACACGACTAGTGACTGGCCGCGCCCGCCATGCACAGCGGTTTTGCTCTTTGATTCATGGAGCATGCGTTACAGTTTCAAAGGCCGTTTCAATTCAAAGCGAATTAGAATCTCAAGAGACTTTTCAATGCGCGACTCGGACGTAGGTATTCTACGACTAAGCTACTAGTATGAGTCGGTCGTTCGACTGCTAGTACATAGTACATAAACTCTAACGCTGGCAATATCACTGAGACGGCTCGAGCTTTGAATATGTCGGCCCTTGTCGGGGTGATCAGCCTGGCAGAGAGGTCTGGGACCCTGCAAACGGACCGGGTCAATGGATGGTGCATATATGTGGTCACTACTTAGGCCCTCTGCCAATGTGCATGACTCCGAGTCGGAGAGGAGTCGTAGTTCTCACTTTCTCTTATACTTCGTCTTCGTTTCATTCATTTTTTACCGGACCCGCCCACTACACCCGTCCACGGTCGGGCTGCAAACAACTTCTACTTGCCCAGGCATCTCCGGCGTTGCCTTCAAGTTGCTGGTTCTCGACCCTTTCCGGGCCCGCCCTACTAGTACACATCGCGCTCTGCCCGACCCCTGAAGGTCGACAGCACCTTTAGGGTCAGAAAAGCCTTTAGCTTTTACTCATCTGTCACTCAACTTTTTCATTCATTCACTCTAGATCTTCCCCTTATCTCAAGCCTTCTCTTCGAACCATATCGCTAGGTACTAGTCGCAACCGTTGAACGCGCAGACGGGGAACTTCATCATTCCGAATTTTTATGCATGGAATGAATATCAGCGTATATGTCTAATTTATATTCAGCGTCAAGGCCAAGGAAGTATGCCATTTTCAACCCTTGTCGATGCCAGTGCTCAAGCTAGGTGCGCAAATCCGACAGATGAGTAAGCGAAATCAAAGGTAGTATAGACATTCTGGAGGAAAACTCTCCCAATAACCCAGAATGCTGGTGACAAGGAAAGTGCACAATCAGCATGAACGATTGCAAAGTAAATCAAGAGATGCTCACAAGCGCCCATGTCTGCACCCACAATTCCACCGAGGCAATCAGACGAGCCAGGCGACACTTGTCCGAGATTGAGGGCCGAGGGAGAGATTGGGAATGACACGCCTGCAAAGGTAAAATTAACGGTCGGGATAGAGTTGCACGGTACTATCGCAGGGTATCAATGCAGCCGAGGAGTACAACCAGATCTGGACCTACAGATATAGTAACCACTGCCTTGGGGTGCAGGGGTACCACCCATGACACTGTACAGTGTGGAAACGTCCGAGGAATGACCCATGATGACGGCGCTACCAGTGTCTATTATGCCATTGATGTTGTTCATGAGCGTCCGACCGTTAACCTCGATGCTGTCCAAGATCACTTCCCAGAAAGCCTAAACGATCAACGTTCATAGTCATCTACGTGCATCCGACACTTCGGCCTACCACAGTCGTTACATTGACATAGGAAAAGTTTCCGATGTACAGCTGCGTGTTCATTCCATCAATATATAGTTCAGATCCAATATCAGAAAACTTGAAGGAAAATATATTAGTTGTCAACTGGCTTTCGCGGACGAGAGTGTCGAAGACGCCAGGAGCCCCATAATTCGAGAGAGGCTCGTAAGCCATTCCCATCACACCATCCGCAATGAACGGAGTAGGGAATTTTAACGATGCAGGATAAGACAATGCAGCACCAAATGTCTGATCGGTCGCCTAATTTACTGTTAGTAATGATCATTTTCATGAATCACACGGGACGCACAGTCAAGCCGGCCACCATCACATCATCGGTATATTGATTACCGGAGACAGTCCCATCGTTATCGTACTGGAACGAAAATTTCTGGTCCAAATCATTCGAAGTTGTGGACACAGCGGGGTTCCAGCGAAAGTGGCCGCGGCAACTTTGATCGCAGTTAACATGGGGTATAAAAAGATCGCTGCCGAAGAGTTGAAGGAAAATCTCGTGGTCCTAAAATCACATACATACGTAGAACCGGTGTCGAATTGGACTGGAAGAGTGATTGGGATCATAGTATCACGAGTGCAAGAGAAACTTACCTGTGTAGACGTGTTCAGGGAGGTTATTAGGGGTGCCGACCGCAATCTCGCCGAACCACATATCGTTGAGATAAGTCATGGGTTCAGGAGTGCCACGTTTAAATTTTGCGACCTGCGAGTCTGTCTGTTTCACAAAGGAAGGGTGCTGTACCCCAGTGTTCCTTTGGAAGTTATCGAAGCCACGATGGACTTTACTAAAACCAATGTCATAATCGAATGAGATGCACCCGTAACAGTGCGTACGACGTACGCCTGGAGTAACGTAATGTGAGACTGGAGTTCATCGAAGTTAACACTGTTGTCAGCGTTGACCAGGATGGAACGCTTCCTGATTGGCAGGGCCCTTCCAGTCCTCTGTGGAGAAGGGTGGGGTGCAGCAACATCAGTGAAAATAGCCAATAGAATAATGGATATCGCGACACTGAATAGCATCATAGCCAAGAGAATTCAGTGGAAAAGGAACGAGAGTAGGACTTAATCATGCTTTGGCATTTACCTGGACCCTGGACCTTCGATACACTGTCTGGTATCAGTAGGGCTATAATTATGGCGACAATCATCGACATCATGGATTGGGTGGCTACCATCTGAGCCTGATGTGTTCGAAACGAAGATGAATGAAATTTACCATAAACGAAGGTGTGCCACTGGAAATTTTACAGCGGCCGACTATCTTGTATTAGGACCGGTGTTGCTGGCAGCAATCGCCTAGGTAAGCGTGACATTTGGTGCTAATCGTTGGCTTGATGTACGTTCAACGGCCCGGGGGACCTCGCACATGTCGCTAGAAACTTGTACCCACTACTAAACATAGCGAGTGAGATCAACTACAGTGACAATATGACTATTAGCGCGATCACATATGAGTGAGGTGGTAAATATATCCATGAAAATTTATAGACGCAAATCGTCATCTTCACCAAATACATGACCGAATTATAAGAATCATGATTCACTATACGGTTTGCGTGTCTGGGTGTGCAGTGAACTTCGAGGGGTCGGAATAGGGGCGCACCAGTGAGTGTGGGAATCCGTTGAGTAGGTGGGGTGTGTACTACAGTGACTTTGTCGCCATTGGTGTCATAGCCACCATGATCCTGTTACGGTCCGATGTGGGTGCAATAAAGAATAAGGGACAGAGTATAAGCCGATGCTTTTTTTCCTGTCTGAGGGCACATATACCCATGGACCCACTACCACATCTCACCACAACCACCTATCGAATACGAATGATTAAATTGTCTGACCTCTGATGGGAGCACTTTTGACAATTGATACATCTGACGTCTCGAGAGTCCCTTGTCTCAACAAATGCTGCGCACCAATGAAATCATCCCGTTATCTGCGACCCTTGTCTAAACAGCGTGAGTTCGAGTTCGCGTGTCACACGGACGTGACATGTTGTACTTACTGATCAACCATATCAGATTCGCTTTCACCCGGGACACGTTCCCATCAATATTAGTGTCGTGCAAACATGGCCTGGCATCCAACCGGAGACCATCCTGTACGCCTAGACAGGCGATTTTGCGAGATATTCACTTTCTCTTCGACCGTTTGTGACGGTGGAATGGATATCTGAAAAGTGAAAGTATATGAAAACGTCCTCTTTGGTGGAAATGACTTGCCTCGAAGCCGTCTTCGCTCATGTAAGCGCCTTGAGCGAGGGGGCAAATCTTTCTACAGGGACATAGGTTAAATTTTCGAGTGTCAAGCGAGGTCGAACGCATTAAACGTCTGCAAATACTCTGCGAGCACAGGACTCGTATCGGGCATTAGACAAGAGACCAACATGGATGATTACCTGGTAACGCAGCCAAACTCCAATGCTCGAGTACCTCATGCTTGACAGGTCCGTCGCGTTCTCTTGCGTTCCATTTGGCCAGTTTAGCGCGGAACCAACGTCACGCATTCCTGATTTCGTGAGACGTAAACCACGTTGAAGTGTTTGGATACCATGCTTACCAGAGTTCGGGAGGGTATGAGCATGGACGGTATGAATAGTATGTGAGACAGAACAGATTCATTGGTGACAGATGGCGTGACTGGGCGTAAGTAAAGGACCTGTGAATTGTAGTACAGCCACCGATACCATCAAATAGGGCAAGGGTTGAAGTGTCCAATGACTTCGAGAAGTCCACACAGCGGGCATGCTGCATTGGCTATGTCTAGTTCCATGTTCTAGTATAAAAACAGGCTACTTGGCACAGTTCCGGAACCCTTTCAATCCCTGCGAGCAATGGGCAACTTTTTCGAAGACCTCGCTCATACTATCCTAGAGTCTACGTTGACCTCGGAGGAGCAAACTGCGATAAAGGTGCGGGCACGTGTCATGTGTATGGCGGTGTTCGCCTCCTCACGACCGACAAAACATTTGTAGGCAAAGTTTCACAAACTAAAACGAGAAGTTATTGAAGATGTGCGCCACATCTTCCCTCACGGACAGATACTGGTGAGTGTACTTATCCTACCAATCAATCAGATCGCGTTTGTTGAATAAGATTGGGAGTTCAGCCCGAAAGTAGTGGCAGGGGTATTAGGATCAGGTTACCGCGAGAACCTGCAGGGGATGTCTCGAGCGATACGATAGATGCAAGTGTACCCAATTCAATCTGCTCCGTCCTTGGTTTACCTGGCAATTTTTTTGTAGGATCCTGGGCTAACTGGGTTACCAGACGTCATGGAAGTTTATGGGTCTTATGTCAACAACGAACTCCCTACCTACCTTGTACACGTCCCAGACAAGAGGCTCGTCTCCCGCCAAGAAGTCAAAAAGATGTTCCGCCGGGATGTGGCGGCAGTTACAGAAGCCGACATAGCCAAAGTTGTAGAGGAGGCCGCTGGGCGTTCAGTGCCTACAAGAGAAGAAGCGATCCGGGCGATTGTGAGAGGAAAACTCAAGTACGCCACGTTCTCGCACAGGTGGCTCGAACGAGGGGAGCCAACCTTTCGCGATATCATGATGTCCTTCCAGCCAGCACGATATGGCAAGCTAGAGAGCTTCTGCCAAAAAGCTGCGGAATATGGCTGTCGTCTCGCTTGGTCGGATACCTGTTGCATTAATAAAGATAGCAGCACCGAGCTTGAAGAAGCTATCCGATCTATGTTCAAGTGGTACCGAGATGCGCACGTGTGCATCGCATACTTGGCCGAGGCAACATCAATCGACGATCTTGGGAAGGACGTTTGGTTCACCCGTGGGTGGACCTTGCAAGAGCTGCTGGCACCTCGTATGATGAAGTTCTATGGAAAAGGTTGGATATCTCTTAGCGACAGCGACAACGATAAGCAAGACCCAGGAATGCTAAACGCGCTTTCACGAGCAACAGGCATCCCTCACCATGACCTGCGCCTTTTCCGCCCTGGAACCCGTGATGTTCACGAAAAGATGATGTGGGCATCGAACCGCACGACAACTCGGGTAGAAGATATGGCCTACTGCCTCATCGGAATGTTCGATGTGAGCCTGACCATTGCATATGGAGAGGGACAACGCGCCTTTTATAGGTTGATGGAAGCAATCATCAACAGGTGTGGGGAGTGGGAGATCATGGCGTGGTCGGGGCGCCCATCCGCTGATAGTCTTGCCCTTCCGGAGTCACCTCGCTGCTACAAGCCACTCGGGGAAGCTCATGTTGCGACAAGCAGTGTTACTGGCACACAGCGGGCACGGCGAGGCGACCAACACTTTGTTGTAACTAAACGGGGTTTGCAATTGAAACTGCTCGTTGTAGATCTCCCTTCGTCTTCTATGAAGCTGATCGAGGGGGGAGGAAGCAAGGCCACGGAATGCATACGGTACGGGAAGTGTACCGTCGGCATTGTCGATTACTGGTGTTTCGATGCCAGTGGGAAGGGAGTCTTGCGGCCTGGGCAAGACCACTTGTGCTTGCTACTGCGCTCGGATCCTTTTGATCCTTATGCGGAATTGGAGAAAGTTTCGACAACGGAATTACTTTTTGTTCGGACGGAGATCGAGGTGAAGCAGGACCTAAGTATGTTATGGTTGTAGGAAGAGGTTTACATAATGTCATTTTGAATCTGTCTCCGTCTGCACATCACCCAAATTACTCGCAACTTGAAACAAGGCAACTCCTTTCGTTCTGAGTCTCTGACCAGCGTTTTATACAAACACGGGATTCAAAGCAGAACAGAACATTGTACTACTAGCAGGGGTCAGCTGAGTTTACTCACTCCTATTGAACCATTCAACACATTTTCTATTAGTGCATGCTCAAGACAAGACCGATGCCATGCCGAGTCCCTCCCATTGACCATCTCTCCATCCTCTCCAATGAATCCTTGGATACTGCCAGTGCCAGGTCCACTTCATCACTTCTTGCAAGTTAACACAAGGGTTTCGCAGGCCCACGTGCCCTTGTTCCTCAGCCCGCGTGAACTCCCAGTGCTCCGATTGGCAACGGGGCGCTGCGCAAGACTGGTCATATCAATGTACGTCGTTGTCAAGAATATCTTGAGGAATCCAGAGTCGCTTTCACATCCGGGGGGGAGGTAAAATTCGACAGGGCTTGTGCCAAACCCACCATAGCCCAATGCGAACAACGACGGTGTACCATCTTCCTTTCTCCGTCTAAGAGGTGCCTGCATTGTAGAGCACAGTGGCTGATACCAAGACTATAAATCATCATAATAGTACAAGGTTAGTCAATCCTCTATTTTTTTGATGCACGTTGATAAAAAAACGCACTTCGATGCTATAGTCCGAAGGGTCTAAATAGAACAGGTATGGAAACAGGTCGACCTCGGAAGCGTTTTCCAAGGTGAAACTGTACCGGGAGTCAAGGTCGGTGATTGTGACTTGTTTCACGTTGACGCCGCCCAGGTGCGACAAGTGGGTATCTTCCAGCAAGTCATCACCGACAGGATTTATTTCGTCGTGGATGATTCCGATACGGTTCATTCGAATTTTCACATTCCCAGCAAAGCTGGCTGCACCACTGTTCGAACGATACAAGCAGGAATTAAAGTTGGCAATTGCATCGAGGAGCTGTGTTGTGTCACCATCAAAGCAGATGGGTTGGTTCGAGTACGTGGAGATCAGTGGATCAAGACGTTCAACTTGCCATTTTCCAGATTCGTTTCGATGTAAAGAAACCTCTGCTTGCTCATCGGCGGGAAGGACAGCGACGTGAGGAGTTGAGTGATGAAATGAAGAGTGTATCCTCAACCTGGGGTGGTGCCAGTGCGACACTGTAGCTTTCGCGTCGGTTATGTCATGGTGGGTGCGCTCGAGCAAGGTTCCGAAAGCGCCGACCTTCTCCGCCTTGAGGACCAATGTCTTCGATTGCTTAGAAGTCGTAACGGAAAACTCTGTATCCACGACGACCCCATGAATACTGCCCGCTGAGACGTATATCCTTCCTCTCTTCTCGGATACCTTGAAGGTAATTTCCCCGTTGTGAAGCGTGTTCACGCTGAATAGCAGCCGGTCCTTGTTTGTACCCTCGCACTGAGGATGTGGATTCTTGTGTTTCAAGTCCAACTTCTCAAACAACACGGCATAGCTAGTGTCGCAGACACTATAACTACGCAAGCCTTGTATGAGCGCAGTCGTGAACAGGCCGCCTGGCGCATCTTTCGCCGAGGGGTCCTCCATTGCGTTTTCGTCCGGACGACATGCAGCAAGGAGGACGTGAGATTCCATAGATTTATACTGGAAGCCGGTTGGAATAACTGTCTGTGCAGCACGAGTACAAGATTCCGGGACGGATTCCCATGTTTCTTGGTTAAGATCTGCAGGTGGTGGATGAGGAGGTGGGGGGATAGACCTGATGCGTAGGCCCTTTTCTGGATCTCGCGCAAGATCGCCTGAACAACAGCAGTCGAACACAGCAACCTACAAGAGCACATTCTTGGTGAGAACTATCGGGACAAGATCGGATCCACTTACTATGTTGTCGCCCTTTGCAAAAGCAAGGCGGCGCATCAACGCATCGATCGCGCGATCGGAAATACCCCAGAGCTCATTTCCATCATTATCGATCGTCTGAACATCATAGGGACAAAGAATTTCGGTCTTGTCGCTGTCTGTTACCCATCCTGAAGGCGCATTCGCTCGGTAGCCATGGCCTGCAAAAAAGAAGACGATTGGGTCGTCCCGTTGGATGTCTACATTTCGGATAAGAAACTGGTCGAATGTCTTTAATATCCTTGACTGAGTTGCGTCTTCGTCTGTGAGGGACATTATTTGGGATGAAGCCACACCAAGGTCGTTCGTCAAGTAATCGATAAATCGTTTTCCATCGTTTTTGCATCCGGTCAGGTTGTCAAACTTCTTGTATTTGTCGATTGCCACGACGAGCGCGAATACGCGTGGTGCCGATGATGTCATGAGATTCATACTTTTTTTGTTGTCAGCTCGATATATGTTTCGACTTGAGCGAAAACTGACATATTCTTGGATTCCATTGTCAAAGCGGATCTTGATTTTTACTCACAGGAGTAAGTAGTGTCTGTAATTTTCGTAACCTAAGGCGTCCCGTCAACGATTCAGTGAGAGATAAAGAATGACTTTTTCTACCCACAGCTTGTTAAGCGACGTGAACAAGTCAGGAGACGTCGTTACTGATATGCGGTTTTTGCTTTATGTGTTCAGGAAGGATACACGGGTGATCAAGTAGAATACCAGATTTGTAGGGGACCTTAATGATAGCCCAAGTGCTGTGGCAAGCGATGCACCCTGCTGTAAGAGATGCTGTCGAACACGTTCGAATTACTGCTGTCGGACTTGGATCAGAATCAGAACGACCACCATATTTGGGGGGTACTTCACGCATGCTGCATTTCAAAGTTGCTGAATCCTACTAGCACTGGCAGTACGGCGGCCGTCACTCACTAGCAGTCCTAATAGCAGTGTCCTCGCAGAACTCTAAAATCCAACAGATATCGATGGTTGTATAACGGGTTCTTTAAGGCCATCTCCGAGTGCCAAGGAGGTTCGTGAAGCTGTTAGTGTTCGTAATGATGTGTAAATCCCGTCAGTTTTGCAAAGCAAAGCTTCAGACTCCGACGTATATGATTGGTTTTGCCAACGACTTTGAACCGCAAACATCATCAGGCTTAAACTAGTAGTACATTGCGGCAACTTGAAGTGCTGACTTCGCGCAATGTTCGAATTGCACAGTCATAAGGCAAAGGAGCACTCTCATCCTCCAGGTTGGTTGAAACTGTTTGACCGCCACCTAGAAGTTCCTAGTGTTACATTTTATCAAATTAAGACACGACTTGGATTTACTATGCACAGCAGCTCACATGGATCTCAGGCATTCTGGTTGTTACCATTGCCTACAACCTTAGTAGTTGTGCTCCCCACCTTCGACAAATCTTTGAACCACTTCAATAAATCTCCATACAGAAAGCTCTCAGACGATTTCTCAATCAATCATCAAAGTCACTGAATCTAATGGGACATAATCATGTTCGAGGTCAACACAGATATATCTGTTTCCAGTCTGACCCCAAACAAAGGCATTGAAAGAAGCTTTAGAATTAACTCCTCCTAATGCCAGCATTTCTACCACACCATATGTAGACAGAGACATCATTGACGTTCACAAAGTGCTCAAATTCTGCAGGAAAAAGGAAAGGATGAGGATACTGGTTCAAGGAATAATTGCCTATAGTGAAGCCAGTTAGTCAATATTACAGATGCCCAAAATATATAAATGCCCACTGGGAATGTGCTTTGGAATCTGATGAGCAGGATCATAGTCATCAGGGATGCCAACCATCATAATATGATCCAGGACATGAGCAGGATCTCCAAGATAAAACATTTGATGAAAGCTTGGCAGGATTCTTCAACCATAGTCCCTAAACATGGTCCATATGCCTTGATGATAGTAGAGTTCCATAATGAACTCATATGGATTGCAATACAATTTCATGCTTTCAAAGGTAGGAGTACCCTCATATTCATCAAAGTTGTGATCAAAGGATACCCATTGGTGCTCTGTATGTGGTGGGAGATCTATGGGTAGGGTGGGTCTTGGAAAGTGAAACATGGTGCCTTTTGACCAGTTCTTGACATGCTTGTGCTGATTGACATTGTGCTCCTGTAATTTAACCTTCATAGCACCTGAAGGCATCCAATCTTGGCATCAAGCATTCCTGGTGTCAGGATGTAACTGGAACAATCTCTGTAGTCATTTGGTCTTGGATGTGGAACAAGGGTCTTCCTACTTGACAACCATATTCTTGACCTCTTCATCATCATCTTCATGTAATTCACCATGAGCAATGTTAGGCTATGCTGGTTGGTTGGTCCATTGGTCTCTTTGGCAGACCATGCAGTTTGCATAGGCAATATTGAGGTTTTGAACCACAGGGGCATACTGTTGACCAGATACTTCATCCTCCATTGCAACAAGATCCTCTTTATCAACAAATGCAGTGTCATTCCAAGTTGTCCATATGTCATCATTTGGGAGATGAGATCCTGTAAGGAGGTTATAGTCCTCCCAGAATGTCTGGCAGGCCTCCCTAATAGCACCCAATATTTGCAATTGAAGCTGGTGTCCACAAGGAATGGTTGGAAATAAATATCACCATTGGAGTCACCTAATCCACTGTCCATAAAATATTTCAGAAAAAAGGCAGTGATAGGACCACAGTCCCTTCCATTTTGCAGTCAGTTGTGGGTGATGATGATGACCTAATCAGAATCCACAGCATTGATCCCATGGAGTGTGGCCAACCTGGCCCAATATACAGTAAAGGACCCATCCAAGTATTCCAGTCATTAAGTTCTTCATCAAACTCTCCACAGTCCTCATTGATGCATCTGCCAAGAATGTAGGCAAGGCCAGCATTGTAGTTGAATACCACAGCAAAGTAATGTAGGTGATGAAAGATGATGAAGCCAACAGGTTGAGAGATGTCAGGAGAGGGTGGCTCAACATAGTATCATTTCCAAAAGAGTTGGATCTCATCCTATGTGGGCATCTGATGGTTCCTGAGTAGATCATAAAAAAGTTTCACTGATGTGATGTTCACAAAGCGAATGTGAGTCCTGCCCCTCATGGAATACCAGACAGACATGAGATACATGTCAAGAATGGTACCATCCACCCAAACTTGAGATCTAAGAGTTGGAATGGCCCTGTATGCATGAGCCCACATGGAAGGGCAAGCCATGGCATATCCTAACAGTGACAATCTGTTTAGTCTCATAGGACAAATCAATGAGAGAGATCAACTCAACTTGTAATATGCTCTCTGGAAACAAGAGCCTGTTCTTGGTCTGGGGCATGCACTTGAATTGGAGAGTATTGATCCAACTTAGGTTCAAAGTCACTGTCTTGAGAGCAGTTGGGGCTACCACTTCCATCACTTTCACTAAAAGTGGCCTGATACAACTTGGAGAAATGTTGGATTGATTTCAAAAAGAAACTAGTCAATGGGGTGGGAGTGGATTGTATGAGATGAACAGGAGAGGGTGGTGAGATGTTTACACCATGAAGGTTCTGTAGGATGTCATCATTGATTGGAGAGATTTCTTGAACTTCTGAGGTGGAGGTGGGGAGGGAGAGAGATGCAGGATCTTGCTTTAGAGAAGCTGCCTTGGATAATGGAGATGAAGGAGGAGAGGAAAAGGGAACTTTGCACATGACATTCACCAGATCTCGAAAGGGGTTTGGTGGGGATGGTAATGACATGGGAGAGGAAGCTGGACCAGCTTGACAGAAATGGTTGATCATGTCCTGGAATGCAATAGAATACACAGGTTCTTGTTACTCATCATAAATAGGAGTAGTATTATGCAAAGGAGGCATGTTGTAGGATTTCTTCAGAACTAGGTCACCAACCCATTCATTCAACATCAGGCATATATATCATACCATGACTAGAATACAGGTCCCCATCAGGTTCAAATACCTAATTTAAGTGTCTGTTGTATTGACTTGGGCCAATTAGGTGAATATATTAGCTAAAGCCATCATTTACAGATTGAATAACCACTTAAAATGGTGTCTGAATAAATAGTGAATGAAGACTTCATCAAGCAGATTTTTGACACACTCTTGTAAAATCCAAGTCATCTAAGTTGAACGCTGCCAGTCATGCCTTGCACCATTCCAATTCCTACTTTTAAAGCATTTCAAAGGATGTCAAGTGCTCCAACCTTGACAGGTCAGTTCTCCATATGTTGTCATCCTAGATGCTCATACCTTTCAGTATGCAATGAAGTTACTGGTCACAAGTATCTCATTATTGTTGTTGTTTTAAATCATTTTTGATGGATTTCCAGACAAACAAACCTTCCATATTCAAGATGAATAAGTCTTAGCAAAAGCATGGCCTGAAAAGAGTTTTAATTTGATATAGGATGGTTGTGTTTTCTAAGGGAGATGAAGAATGGCATGCATGCTTGTTGGACATTAGAATGGAAACACAGTCAAACAAGGTCAGTGAAGTGATTGTTATAATGCAAACAGTTTTATATTGTAGCAGGGGAAAGTCAAAAACATTCCCTAGCTCCAGGTGCAGTGGTACCATAGCAAAGATGATGTCACAAATCAAAAGTAAGATGATGGCAGATCTAAAGTGCTGATATGCATGCTGATGTGGTATAAAGGTTTGCAGAGTATGTTGGAAGAAATAAGCTAGTACTATCACAAAATAAGGATTTCATGGAGGCAGGATAAAATGTCCAGCTGCTCAGATTGGTGAAGTAACATACTTCCTCAAAGTCAACATCAACCTCACCATTGGATTATATTGGCCATGGAAAGTGTATGTATACTAACAAATTTGCCATTTATGTAATGCATCTTGACGACCTCTTTCAAAGGCAGTTCAAGATGATGCATTGTCGGTCTTTATCAACATCATTCAGGATGTCGAAGATAGTTTGAAGAAAGGATCGGCCCACTCATCCAGGGTGTTGAAGACAATATTCAGACAGAATTTCCTTCTTGCTTTATGAGGCTTTTGCAGCCTCCCTAGGGTGGGGTCCTAAGGTCCTTTTTTTATCCAAGATGTCCATAATATGTTCATCTTGGTTGAACATCTTGCATAATAGCACCTATAATCTAATATTACTCAAAGATATTTGATATATGGCTATATGCATGTCCATTCAAGATGGATACCTTGAATGGTAGATTATTTACACAGCCACGCCCAATTATCAATAACAAATATCTAGTATAAATGTTTAAAAAGATTAAATGTAATGGTTATGTGCTGACAGGTCCATTTTGGACACTCTATATGGTGTGCTTTTAGCATAGCCATATTTATAGCATCAATATATATGATATTAATATTATTTAGCATAATATATTGATGATATATTTACATTTTTATAAGTATTTTATAATAGAAATTGTAATGTAGCTTTATAGAATGTCCATCCTGGATGGACACCTTGTATGGTGGATTCTCTGCACAGCCACAATGATCATCATTTTCTATGAGTGAAATGAATTTAAAAAATAAATAAATGTGATGTTTGTATATTGTAAAAGAGGTTCATCCTTGATGGACACTTTGAATGGTGCACTTTTAGCATAGCCACAGTTATATCATCAGTATGCATGGAAGTATAGTATGGACATCCAGTATGGACATCTTTTGTGCAGTGCTTTTTGTACAGCCACAGTTATATCAATTATATTTAAATTTTTGTATGGATGTTTATACCATATTAAAAGTTAATATGTGGAAGTATAATATATCCATCCAGGATGGACATTCTTTATGATGTACCTTTTGCACAGCCATATTTATATAATCATTAGTTCCATTATATTTATTATTTATACATTTTCTAAAAATATAAGTATATTAATATATCTTTTGTGATATATGGGTATGTAAAAAGCATATGATATAGGAATGTCCATCCAAGATGGACATGTCATACAATGACATACAAATGACATATAACTATATTGTAAATGTTTTTTTTTTGTTGATAGAAAATGATGATAATATGATTATGGCTGTGCAAAAGTGTACTATGAAGGATGTCCATCCTGAATGAACATACTATACTCCCACATATCAACTTTTAATATAAACATCCTTACAATAATTTAAATATAATATCAATATATTATCCTATATTACAATATGATATTGATGATATAACTGTGGCTGGTTAAAAGCACACCATGTAGTATGATGTTGATTATATAACTGTGGCTGTGCTAAAAGCACACCATCCAGAGTGTTCATCCAGGAAGGACCTCTTATACAACATATAGATATCATATTTAACTTTGTTTAAATTCTTTATCAATATATTATCCTATATAATAATATGATCTTGATGATATTACTGTGGCTGTACTAAAAGCACATCATCCAGAATGTTCATCCAAGGTAAATATCTTATACAATCTACAAATATCACATTTAACCATTTAAAATCTCTTAAATCATTATTTTTTTCATTTATAGAAAATGGTGATAATATGATTGTGGCTGTGCAAAAAAAGTACCATACAAGATGTTCATCTTGGATGGACATGCTATACACAATCAGACATTAACTTCTAACATAAAAATGCTCAGAATAATTTAAATATAATATTAATATATTATCCTATAGTAATATGATGTTGATCACATAAATGTGGCTGTGCTAAAAACACACCATGTAGAGTGTCCATCCAGGATGGACATCTTATACAACAACATACTGTTATACCCACCCTAATTATGCTCCTATTTTTCCTATATCTTCTATCATTTTTTCCGGATTTATTTAAATACATTCTAAATTACTACTGTGATATCTAAGTTATCTAATATTTAGCATACCACTTAGCTTGACCACTTTCCCACGCTGGACACCTTTCACTTTCCCACGGTCAACCAACTCAGAAATAATTCTTGTGCTGTCAGATCAATATGTGCACAGCCACAACACAGCACTTGTGTCATTTGGGCAATGTCTGACTAGGTGTGACTAGGTTGCTGACCAACATTACCATATATGGGCATATATATGTATCATACCATAACTAGAATACAGGTCCCCATTAGGTTTGAATACCTAATTTAAATGTCCATTGTATTGACTTGGGCTAATTAGGTGAACACATTATCTAAAGCCATCATTTACAGATTGAATAACTGCTTAGAAGGTATCTGAAAAAATAGTGAACAAAGACTTTGTCAAGCAGATTTCTGACATACCCTTGTAAATCCAAGCCATCTAAGTTGAACACTGCCAGTCATGCCTTGCACCATTCCAGTTCCTACTTTTGAAGCATTTCAAAGGATGCCAAGTGCTCCAACTTTGACAGGTCAGTTCTCCATATGTTGTCACCCTAGATGCTTATATCCTTCAGTATGCAATGAAGTCACTGGTTGCAAGTATCCCATTATTGTTGTTGTTTTAAATCATTTTTGATGGATTTCCAGACAAACAAACCTTCCATATTCAAGATGAGTAAGTCTTAGCAAAAGCATGGCCTGAAAACTGATCTAATTTGATATAGGATTGTTGTGTTTTCTAAGGGAGATGAAGAATGGCATGCATGCTTGTTAGAATGGAAACACAGTCAAACAAGGTCAGTGTAGCAATTGTTATAATGCAGACAGTTTTATATTGTAGTAGGGGAAAGTCAAAAACATTCCCTAGCTCCAGGTGCAGTGATATCATAGCAAAGGTGATGTCACAAATCAAAAGTAAGATGATGGCCAATCTCAAGTGCTGATATGCATACTGATGTGGTATAAAGGTTTGCAGAGTATGTTGGAAGAAATGAGCCAGTACTATCATAAGATAAGGATTTTGTGAAGGTAGCCCACCTGGAGCATGAGTGCAATGATCTTCAAATTTCACAACTGATGTCCACATCCTAGGTACTTAACAGATCTTAAAATTTGATGAAAGATTCCCCTTTTGCCTGATGATCAAACCTACAGACAAATACATGTTGTTACAGTTTTCCCTTATAACCCATCTTTTCCCTACGTCTATGAACTCATTGTTTCCCCTCGTGTCTTTGCAAGACACTTATCTTCTTTTCCTGACTAATTCTTCTAGTTCCGAACCGGAATCCGTCAGAATCACATCTACATCTCTTCACCTTCAACCAGAACCACAGGGGACTCTTTGGAATCTTTCAGAACCACGTTCACACTTTATTTCTTTGTCTAACCCTTTTGTCTTCAACCGGAACCACAAGAATCCCTTCAGAAACCTTCGGAACCACAAGTTCCTTACATAACGAACTATCTTCTCCTCGGCATTGCTCTCCTTATGCAATGCCTCGTGCTCCATTATTCACCATCACATAGCCATGATACTGTGGACTCAGCTTTACACAGTATGCAGCAGACACAGCTCCTAATTGCGCACACTGGTTTATGTAGCACATAGTTAGTATAAGTAGCCACATACCTCTGCCTGTATTTCCCCAGCTATGTAGTTCTATGCAATCCAGCATTGTTACTTAGCACATCCACAAGTTCCAAGTGTGTACATTGGGTAGTAAGATCTCTTATCACTTCGCTTTGCCCACAACAAGTCTTCGAACTACTTCAAGTGTTCGCTGTGCTATGTTTCGATATCCAGCGTTAACAAAAGAACTAGCTCTTCAACTCTATCTCTGTCACCTGACAGAAAGATATGCCCACCATTTCTAGACAAGGATCATGATGAGGATGGACCATACATC
>JBBPLF010000101.1:0-67186 GCA_038089615.1 Aureoboletus auriporus
GTCTTGGATCCTCCAATCCTCAGTGGGGATTGGTGCTGGAAGAGCAAAGAGTGCAGACAGTGTTTGGATATTGTCTGAGAATTCAGAAGGGGGATGTATGGTCTGTCCTCATTGTAATCCTTGTCCGGAAATGGTGGGTGTATCTTTCTGTCAGGAGACAGAGATAGAGTTGAAGAGCTAGTTCTTTTGTTAACACTGGGTGTCGGAACTGAGCACAGTGTACACTCAAAGTAGTATAAAGACTTGTTGTGGGTGAAGCAATAGAGGTCTCACTACCCAATGCACACACTTGGGGCTCGTGGATGTGCTGAGTAACAATGCTGAATTGCATAGAACTAGCTAAGGAATACAGGCTAAGACAGGTAGCTACTTATACTAACTATGCGCTGTGTAATCCTATGTATGCAGTAGGAGCAGTGTTGCTGTGTACTGCATGAGGCTGGGTCTGCAGCATCATGGCTATGTGATGGTGATTAATGGAACATGAGGCATTGCATAAAGAGAGCGATGCTGAGGAGGAAGTAGTCTGCTAAGTAAGGAAATGTGGTTCTGAGGGTTTCCGAGGGTTTCCCTGTGGTTCCAATCGAAGATGAAAAGATAAATGTGGTTCAAAAGGGTTCCAGAACAGGGGCAGGGAAGTCAAGAAGGTGAAGAAGACAAGTGTCTAGCGAAGACACAAGGCGAAATGATGAGTCCATAAACATAAAGAAAAGACAGGTTATATGGGAAATGTTAATGCTGGGCGTCAGAACATAGCACAGTGAACACTTGAAGTAGTTCGGAGACTTGTTGTGGGCAAAGCAAAGAGAAGAAGTGTCTCACTACCCAATGCACACACTTGGGACTCATGGATGTGCTAAGTAACAATGCTGGATTGCGTAGAACTAGCTGGGGAAATACAGGCGAAGTCTGGTAGTTACTTATATGAAGTAGGATGCTGTGCAATCCAGTGCACGCAGTATGGGCTATGTGACTGCGCACTGCATAAGGCGATGTGTGCAGTATAGGCTATGTATCAATGGATAAAGGAACATGAGTCATCATATAAGGAGAATGATGATGAGGAGGGATTTGGTCTGTTAGGTAAACAAAGGTAGTTCCGAAAGGTTCCAGTAAAAAAAGAGAATTGACAATACTAAGTAAAGTGTGGTTCCGAGAGGTTCCGGTTCGGAACCAGGAAAGCTCACTGGAAAGAAGATAAGTGTTTTGCAAAGACATGAGGAGAAACAATGAGTCCATAGACATAAGGAAAAGAGGGGTTATGAGGGAAAACCATAATATTACCCCCTTCGTAACGTTGAAGCACGTACTCAACGATCTGGTCCCTCGGTATCTCCCTCATTGACCTCATAGTTGGTGAAGTTGAGGTCACCATCGAGAAAGCCATCATCTCGGTCAAGCCCGTTGTAAACTGGGCAATTGGCATGAATATATCCATACTCGTCACATTCCCCACACTGTCTTCGGGGGCACCTAGCTTGAACGTGTCCTGGGGCGTGTTTATGGCACCAGGAGCAGGTGTACTTTCCGCAAAAGATGTGGAGATGGTCTGGTTTTCTGCACTGGTGGCAGCGGAGCCATTTCTTGGGGTGCGTGGGGACATGGGAAGTGTCGACATTAATGGGGTCTCGAGAGGTTCCTGCTCCATCCAGGGAGATGGATCTTACTCCACGAAAGGAATTGAGGAGAGGGCAGAGGGTGTTATCCAGTGTGTTCATAGTGGTCTGGGGGAGCCTTGGGGGTAACAGGCTCTCATGGCGAGTAAGAGCTCCTCGTTACATGTTCTCAGGGGCAGGAGTAGGGGAATGGGTTGCGATTGGAGAGTCTTCAGAAACGTCGGAGGGAGTGGGGGCATGAGTGTCAATCTTTGGGGAGTCTGGAATGGAGATTGGGGCAGGAAAATAGGTCCTTTCCAGGGAGCGAGGAGGTGGGACCTGGAGAACGGGTGAGGGGGTTCTTTCCACTGTTACCGGTATGTCTAGGTGGGGGTCGAAGGGTATGGCACAGGGGGCATCTCCTACATAGACCCTATATTCATGGACGCTCATAATTTCGAAGAAGGGTTCCACAATAGGTTGGAGCAGATTTTCGTCGATACGGTCCACTAAGTGTCCGAAACCCTCTTCATAGAGAAGGTCGAGGGTGAGGGAGCGTGCTTCGTTCACTCCGGTTTGCATGGTGGATACAAAGTGCTCAGGGGAGTCATGAGGGACAAGTTGTTGGGCTGCGAGGCGGACGATCTGGTATATGCGGAAAAGGGAGCATAGGTCCTTGGTTTTCTTGTCATAGTTGTAATGCAGGTCTAGTTCCATGCGCAGAGTGAGAGCAGGGGTGGTCAAGACAGAGGCAAAGAGGATCCTCCTCAGACGAGGGGGAAGACGATTGGAGCAGATGTAGTAGGGATAGGGTAGTTCCAGATGGGTTTTTTGTGCCATGAGGGATTCGTAGGTTCCCCTGGCCATGATGCAGTTGCAGTGGGTGTTCGAAGAGGAGGGATGTTGGGTCATGATTTGTAGTGCCAGGGGCAGCCGCTGTATAGTCTGTTGCAGAAGTATTGGTGTTCAAGGGGATGAGACAGAGGAAGGTCGTTTCGATAGAGGAAGAAGAACTTGTGGAAGGGGAGGCCTGGTTGGAATTCGAAGTTTCTCCTCCTGAGCATTTACACTGGGGGAAGTCCTTAGGTCGAGTGGACTTATATCTGTCCAGGAGTGTTTGTGCATGTTGGAGGTTTCCCTCAGGTTCCCAAGTGTTCTCTGCTGTGGAGTATCCTTTCCAGGATACTAGGTACTGCCTTCTTCCTTGTGTTCCACAGTGTGAGAGGATGAAATCAATTTCATACTCTTCTTCTCTGCCGATCAGTTCGGGCGGTGGGTCAGAGAAGTTGGGGCCATGCTCCACAGTCTCTCAATAAGGGGATAGGAGAGAGGCGTGGAAGACATCGTGTATCTTCCAGGTGGGCAGTAGTTTGAGGCGGTACGACACAGGGGAAATAACCTGTGTGATTTCAAATGGTCCTTCCCATTTAGGGGACAATTTCTTTGATAGGTATCGCAATCGAAGGTTTCTTCCCTCTAACCAGACTTTGTCACCGACTTCCCAGGGGCAGAACCTGGAAGAAGTTTGTTCCTTCATGATCCATTGGGTTTTTTCGTGCACAGCAAGGGCTTCCCATTGGGCTTCTTCTAATTCCGATAGGCATGTTTCCAAGGCAGGGAGGAACATCTTTCCGATTGGAGGATAGGAGCGGGGTTCGTATCCCAGGATGAGGGAGAAAGGGGATTTCATGGTGGAGGAGTGAACAGCAGAATTGTGGGAGAATTCCACCATGATGAGTAGCTCCGCCCATTGTTCTGGGTGTCCGTCGCAGAATATGTGTAAATAGGTTTCAAGTTCCTGGTTTACTCGTTTGGTTTCTCCATCGGTTTGGGGGTGATATGCTGAGGAGAGCTTTAGGTCGTATTTTAAGAGTCTGGCCAGTTCTTGTGCAAATGCAGATGCAAATTGAGGTCCTCTATTGGAAATGCAGTGATCATGGAGTCCGTAGTGTCAGAATATGTTTGTGAAAAATAGTTGGGCGACTCCGGCGGCATCGATGTTTTTATTGCAAGGGATGAGGATTACCCCCTTAGTAAGCCCATGGTTGACCATGACCATGATAGAATCGAAAGTGGAAGAGGGGGGAAGATCGGTGATAAGGTCGACTGAGATTTGTTGGAAGGGGCGAGTACAGGAGGAGGGGAGGGGTGTCAGCACCGGTGTGGTAGGATGGGTGTTGACTTTATTAGCTTGGCAGACCGTGCAACCTTGAACAAATTTGCAGATAAAGGTGGTCATGCCAGGCCACCAATAATCTCATTGCACGAGATTGGTAGTGCGGAAAATCCCCCCATGTCCTCCATGGTTGCTTTCATGGATGAGGCGGACAAGTCCATGTCATGCGGGTTCCGGGATATAGAGACAGTGTTTGTAAAGTAGCATTCCCCCAGTGTATTCCCAGTCATGTGGGGATGATTTGGAGAGCAAAGGGGTGCCTTCGTTTAGGGCTTTCAGGGCAGTGAGGACTAATGGGTCTGAGGGGGTTGATTCAGCAATTTTCTCGACTAGGGCAATATCGAGGGTTCAGATGAAGATGTCTTCGGGGAGGAGGGTAACCTCCTGGTTGTCTGTGGAGGTATCCACTGTGTCCCGTCGAGACAGGGTGTCGGCAGGCCCTATTTGTGTTCCAGGTACTGGGGAGAAGTGGAGGTCAAAGTCCTGAAGGAATAGCATCCATTGTGCCTGTCTTCTGGAGAGTTTTTGTGGTTCCTTGAAGTAAGCAAGGTTTTTATGGTCAGTGATGACCGTTACAGGAAGTCCTGTTCCTTGCAAGTAGTGTTTCCATTCTTCCAGGGCATGGATAACCCCTAGGAGTTCTCGATCATAGATATCGTAGTTCCGCTCCGCAGGTGATAGGGTTTTAGAGAGATAGGTGCAAGGATGTAGATCTCCATTGCTGTCATTTTGCATGAGGACAGCTCCTATAGCTGTTAAGGAGGCATTGGTCATGATGGTGAAAGGTTTGGTAACATCGGGCATTTGGAGGACTGGTTTCTGGGTGAAGGTTTGTTTGATGGCTAGGAAGGCTTCTTCACACTCTTTCATCCATTCCCACTTTGCTCCTTTTCTGGTTAAGTCGTGTAACGGTTTTGCTTTGGTGGAGAAATTGAATATGAATTTCCGATAAAAGTTGCAGAACCTGATGAATGATTGGACTGCTTTGACCAATTTTGGGGCTTGCCATTCGTTTATGGCATTCAATTTGACTGGATCCATCTGAATCCGGTCGGCTCTGATAATCATTCCGAGGTATTCTACCTCCGCTTTGTCAAAGAAGCATTTCTTCAACTTTAGGGATAGTCTGTGTTCTTGGAGTCTTTGGAGGACTCGACGAGTTTGTTCTTGGTGTGTTGTTGGGTCACTGGAATGGATGAGAATGTCGTCCATGTATATGATTAGCCATCCTTCAGCAAGGAGGTCTGCAAAGGTGTGGTTCATCAAAGCTTGGAACATTGCTGGAGAGTTGCACATGCCGAAGAACATTACAGTTGGTTTGAACAGTCCCATAGGTGTTATAAATGCAGCTTTCCATCTGTCCTGTGGTTTGATAAGGATGTTGTTGTATCCCCATTGGATGTCCATTTTGGTAAAAATGGACGATCCTTTGAGTTGGTCAATGAGATTGGAGATAAGGGGAAGTGGATAAGCGTTTTTGATGGTATGGGAGTTGAGGTATCGATAGTCCTGACATGGACGCACGGATCCATCCTTCTTAGGTACGAAAAAGAATGGGGATGCCTGTGGGGATTTGGATGGGACGATCTTTCTGGATTTTAGATGCTCGTCAATGAAGTCCTTGCAGGCTTCCTTCTCCTTGGGATTCAAAGGGTATACTTTGGCCACTTTTGGTACGAAGGTTGAGTCAAGGTCTACTCCATGATCAAATGGTCGGGATGGTGGTAGCTCATCTCCCTCTCGTTCGGCAAAGACGTCAGTGAAGTCTTTGTATTCAGGTGGGAGTGTTTCTTCCTTAGGTTTTTCTTGGGATGCAAGCTCAGTGGCGATCGTTGTTTTTCTGAGGGCCTCTATCCTTTTATCCATTCTTTTTCTCCACATTTTGGCTATCTTCTTGTCTGGATCCAGCTCTAGGTATCGAATGAGGTATCTTTGGCATACTGCCTTTGGGGAGTCGTGTCGTGGGATTTTCGGTCTGTCAGGTAGAGCGACTTCTCCTGTGGTCCAGTTTATTGAGGGGTTGGTTTCTCGAAGCCAAGTTATGCCAAGAATTAGGTTTTCTTTTCCACAGTTGATGATGAGGAATTCCCTTTTTTCATTCACTTCTCCGATTCAAATGGTAATGATTACCTTGTGGTGGATGATTCCTCCTGTGTTTGGAGATCCGTCGGTGTTTTGTGCCTTCTTTGGTTTATCAAGTCGGATCTGTTTGTAGCCTTTCTTCTTCACTAGATCGCGATCTATGAAGTCTCCGCTTGCTCTGCAATCGATGAGGGCAAACATGTCGACGATTTGGTTGTTTTCTTGTTCGAACAGTGAAATAGGGATTCGCATAGATTCACTGTTTGGATCAGACAAGAATACTGGTGCTATTACTTCGGGATTGGAGAGCATCGACCCTTTCCTCCCATCTAAAAATCCTTCTTTGGGATTTCTTCTTCTTCAACCCGGGTTGTGGCAACGGTTTCTGGTTTGTTAATGTTATAGAGGATGTCGAGTGTGCGTACGAGTTCCTCCTCAGTGACACCTCTTTCTTTTAAGGTGTCCTGGTATTCTTCGAACTTGGTCTTTCTGACCTGTTCTTTCCTAGTGGGGTTCCTCTGCGGGCGAGGAGGGGCCCAGTTGTTGCTCTTTCCTTGTCCTTCTGGATGTTTGTCTCGGGGGTGATTCCTGGAGTGGCATCCTACCCGGTGGCATTTGAAACACTTGTTGTGTTTCATATGTTCTGCTCTTTCTACCGGTGAAAGCTGGGTGTAGTTGATGCGGACTGCGTCAACGTCCATGGCATTAGGATCTCTAGTGAATCTCCCTTTGTTAGGGAGGTCCACTTTTTGTCCCTTTCGCAGATCCTCTATCCTTTTGTTCTGAGCATGAAATACTCCTGCAAGCCTGAGCCATTTGAAGAGTTTGTCAGGAAGGGGATTGATGGAGAGGATCTTTGTGGAGATGTCAGGGTCCAGTCCTTTCATAAGGTAGTTTATCTTGGTGACTTCATCGTCTATTCCTGCTATGGCCTCTGCAGCCTGAAAGGCAGTGATGTAGTTGGTGTATCCAGCATCGCTCTTCCCTATCTGTACTAGCTTGTCTAACTGGTCCCTGGCTTGGTTCTTGTAGTCAAAGGGGAAGAAGGTCTTCTTGAATAGTTCCATGAGCTTGGCAAAGGTGAGATCTTTTATTGTGTTGTTGGCAAGCTGCATGTAGATGGATTCAGAAAATGCGCTTCCTCGACCCTTGCTCATCTTTGCGAGGGCAGTCAAGACCTTGGCATTCTCATTGTAGAACTTTTGGTTCATATTGAAGTAGGCTGTCATGGCCATCTTCCAACATATAGCATCCTTCGGATCTCCAGAGAAGTCTGCTGGGAGTCCGGCTTTGAGTTCAGTGTCCTTGCTTCCATGGTCCGACATTTCTATGTCAGAGTGGGGTTCTTCGGGTGGTGGGGGTGGCGGTTGTCTAGGGATTGGTGCTGCCTCTTGGATTCTCCAGTCTTCCGTGGGGATTGGTGCTGGGAGTGCGAAGAGTGAGGTCGGTGTAGGAGTATCGTCTGATGAATCAGAGGGGGGACATATGGTCCATCCTCATCGAGATCCTTGTCCGGAAATGGTGGGCGTATCTTTCTGTCGAGGGAGCTAGTTCTTTTGTTAACGCTGGGCGTCGGAACATAGCACAGCAAACACTCGAAGTAGTTCGGAGACTTGTTGTGGGCAAAGCAAAGAAAAGAAGTGTCTCACTACCCAATGTGCACATTTGGGACTCGTGGATGTGCTAAGTAACAACGCTGGATTGCGTAGAACTAGCTGGGGAAATACAGGCGAAGTCTGGTAGTTACTTATATGAAGTAGGATGCTGCGCAATCCAGTGTGCACAGTATGGGCTATGTGACTGTGCACTGCGTAAGGCGATGTGCGCAGTATAGGCTATGTATCAATGGATAAAGGAACACGAGTCATCATATAAGGAGAATGATGATGAGGAGGGATTTGGTCCATTAGGTAAACAAAGGTAGTTCCGAAAGGTTCCAGTAAAAAAAGAGAATTGACAATACTAAGTAAAGTGTGGTTCCGAGAGGTTCTGATTCGGAACCAGGAAAGCTCACTGGAAAGAAGATAAGTGTTTTGCAAAGATGCAAGGAGAAACAATGAGTCCATAGACATAAGGAAAAGAGGGGTTATGAGGGAAAACCGTAACAGGAAAACTGTAACACATACACATTTGGATGATTGCTGTCTACAGCTTTGCCAAAGGAGGACTCCATCTCCTTAGCATCACTATAAGAGAATCTGTTTAGGCACTGGGATTGGGAGTGACAGCCACATACAGTATTTCAGGTCTAGGTGAAGCTTCTCACCAAGTTCAGTTGACAGTGCTTGACAACAAGGCAACCAAGATGAGGGAATTGAATGTGTTGATATTGGCTTCAAAGTCATAGTCAGAGAAGAAATGTATGTGGCCATGGCACACTGGAAGTTGATGAAACACATATGTATGTACTTGAGCAATCAAATTGAGGAAAGAGGTGTCAGCCATCCCCCTGCACTGCCATTGATTGAGCATTTGCCAAATCATGATGCCATATACCTCCTGTAAATACACAGCCAATAGTTATACTTCTTCAGCAGTACTAGTAGGATTGAGTTCATGCAGTTGGCCAATCACATTCCATGAATGTTGATCACTGTGGTATTGTATTGAGAGAATGTAGTATGCAGTGGTTACATGAGTGTATACAATGGCAAAAGAATGGGCAAAATCCCAAGGCTCTCTGCAGTAGGGTAGGTGAGCTGTGATCCTGATGGTAAGGAATCTGTGACACACGCGTGAAGCTTGCACCCTAGCTGAAGAAGCAGTGACTTACATGTAAAATTAACACACTGGTGGCATGGCATGGTGCATGAGGTGTTCTATGATGTTGGGTTTCTTGACAAGGTAATATGACAAGATTATGGCATGTTTCCAAAGGTATAATCTAAATGAGTCCCCTACCCAGTGTCCGATGATCTTGACAACATCAAAAAGAGTGCCTAGTAAAAGGTAGTAGAGGGTGCCCCCAATACAAAGGCTGTGTCCTTTGAATTCAGGGATAGAGAATTGGATGGTGATGGATTGAATCCATTTGACTAGTTCAGTTTTGGAGAGGGGACAGAGACCTGATTTCAGGTGGTGCCAGGCAAATAAATGATCATTAGGGCCTGGGTTGTTGATGTCAAGGTGGTTGTCAAGCCATTTGACAGGATTTGTGAGGTGATCAAGTTGGGCACATTAAGTTGTTTTGCTGTCCATTCTAGCTGATTTGGTGAATGGAAATTTGAAAGAAAGAATGGTGATGCCATCATTGTCTATGGCACAAGAGTGGTTTTGGTGTGGGATGTGATGCGATGAGTTAAAGCTTTGAATTTTATTGACAGTGAATTCATCAAGCCTAGATGCAGAATAGAAGATGATAACAATGCATGTGAAGATTGCTGCATCATGGGGATTTGTTAGATCAAGGTAAGTTAAATATAGAAGGAGGAAGGAGCAATCTAGAGGGGGATGTTTGAGGCATTTGGACAATTTTGGGGCGATGTGTGTGCCTCCTTCTATTACCATCTGTAGTTCATTAAGGTTAATGTCCCATGGCTGGCCATGTAGCAAATCACATGTGTGTAAACTAGCAGCAAAGTTTGATAACACTGATCTTGAGTAGGTACCTGCACAGCTGGAGATGAAGGAGGATAGGATGGATGGTGAAATGGGACATCAATCAAGCTCCGATATGTTGTTCATGTTGGAATATGTATGATATACAAGGATCCCCCATCCATAGGATTCTTTGGTTCATTCTGTCCAAGATGCACTTATAACATCCATAATGTGGTTGAGGTGCTGTTCCTAGGCAGGATTATCTGATTTTGAGTTTAAGGAAGCTGGTTGTTGGTCAGTGATGTATGAGGGCAACCAGGAAGGGAAAGAACATGTGGTGGGTGTGGCTGGTACCCAGAGGTGAATCCAATGGCTTTAGCCCACCCAATGTTACATATGGATCCTCTTACCATTTGCCATCCTAGGGTGAGTTTCCATGCTCACCAGCACTTACCAATGATGATTCCAATCCCCATGCCAGAACTAGCATTGGAGAAGGCTTCATGGTTAGCAGATGGAGTAGGTGTGAGTATGGGGCATTGCATATCTTTGTTTTGTAGTTGCTCGAGCCACCAGGAGAGATCATTGGTGATGCAGGCTACGAGTCAGTGCAGCATGAAGGGATGTGCTGAGCATGCATTCCATACCAATGAAATATGTGCAGCCTTGTGGTATGGCTGCAGTTGCATGTAGCAGTTTGCCATACAGACTTGCTGCATCTTCGAGGATGTGGATTTGCTTCACATTCCAATTCTGGATGGGCTCAATGTATTTGTTAACCTTGGCAGGTGTTAGGTATAATACTCAATTTTTGATGTCCCATATGAATCCTATGTATACTGTTGATAGGGCAAAGGGTTGGTCTTTGCTGGTTTCCCACAGAATGCCTAGGGTGGCTGAGGCATCATTTTTGTCTTGTAGGTTGTATGTAAACTGGGTGTCATGGGAAAAGTGCAGAGACATGTGGGATAAGTCTTTAATTGGGAATGCACATCTTCATTGGATTCCTGTGTTTGTTTCCATGCCCTGAAACCATATGTGGCTACCTAACTGCTTTAGACCACCTTGTACCATGATCTGATTGTGCCATTGCATGTGCATGTTGTTGTAATTACTTAGGTGTTCTTTCCTTATGCATATGAATATGTGGTCATCTATCCATTTGTCAAGGGGGCCAATGCCTTGGGATCAGAGGATTTCTGTGCCAGCGTCAGCTACTGATCCATATGTTCTTGCAGATGGAGCTGCACCAAATGCCAGGCAGGTGTCTACAAAAAAGGTGTCATTGTTTGCATGTACAACAGCTGCTGGCCATTGGGATTTATGGAGAGGTATTGTGCAGTATGCCTCAGTGACATCTCTCATGGCTACTTTGGATCCTGGAGGGAGCTGAGATATTAATAGGTATATAATAGAGAATTTTCCCCATGAGGCTGGAAAATCATTAGCATCCACAAGGGAATTGATGGATGGATTAGGGGATTGAGTTGAGGGGGAAATGGAGTATGAGAAATTTTATACAAGTCTATATTTACCCAGTTTTCCTGGTTTGGGAATGATTGATATCAGGGATGTTTGGAATGGTCCAATAATGGACATAAGGAGTAATGATGTGAAAGGACCAATGTATCTGTTTTTGTCAAGTTCTTTATATAGGTGTTTGTGGATTCCTCATGGTATGTGAAAACAGAGTTTTTATTTGAAGGAGATTGGGTACATGAAATAATGGGAAAGTTCATGACAAAGCCATTATGAAGACTGGACAATATGTGCAAGAAACAGGATGCAATTCTTTCGAGAGTGGTCTCCCATACATCAGCCTTGTATGGTGTTGTTGGGCAACAGATCCTGTGATCTAGGACAGCAGTGGGCTCTGTGGGTGGTTGATCCACATCCCAAGCAGTGGTGGAGGGGATGGTGTTGCTGGGAGCAGCCATCTGGTCATTGTCATCCTGCACATATTTGCTTGTGGTCTTTTTTGGCAAAGAGACCTCCTGGTTCCTTGGAGTATGTGTATGTGTCATGTTTGCTGTCCCAGGTGCAGGGTGCAACACAGATGTGGATGTTGTGCTCATGTCTGCCAAGGCAGACAGCACAGATGGCAAGTATGTATGCAATGAAGTCATGCATGGCAGCATGAAAGGACCATTGTTTCTTAGATATGTAGGTGGATGAGACCTGGGGACAGGTTGGGGAAAGTGGGTGCTTGGATCCACTGGCTGATCTCATGTGTGATTGGGCTGTTCCTATCATGGCTTGGGATGTAGCCAGGAGGGCAGTCATTTGGTCTGACAGTTTATTGTATTTGCTAGTGATCTGATGCCATGTGGAACAGGGGTTATGTGCTGTGTGGAGACAGGTGGGGTGGTGCAGTATACACATGATGCAATTGCAATTGGTGTATGCATGGCACAATAATGGATGGCATGTGAATATGTTTCCAGTAAATGCAATGATTTGTTCATTGATCATAGGTGGTAGGTATGAAAAAGAGGGTTTTGGGGTTTACAATAAACATCCAAGTGTGTTATTTTGGAGGACAGCATGCTTACCTCCTGGATTTCTCATGTGTGTTGTTCATTCAACAAATATTTAATGTCAATAGATGTAGACATAAGAGCTTCTTGGTTGATGTTCATGAGGTTGAATGCAGACAGGAAACCAATTGTCTTGTGCCAGTTAAGCCTTTGCTGGCCTTGATATATAAGGAGGGCTCTCTGTTGGCATGTGATGCATGATGAATACCAGGGGTGACCCTCAATGTTTGTCCAGAATTTCATGAACATGTCAATGTGGGTGGGGTCCCAGTTACATTCATGCATTACTGCAACCATGCACACTGCTGCTAGATTGAATTGTTCAAATGAAAGTTCCTCATCTGGAATTGGCTCAAGTTTGTTGTGGGAAATGTTGGAGCCTGGGGTGAAGAAGGGGGAACCATTTTCTGTTATGGTGAAGGCAAGGGAGGATTCATCTGAGCAGTTGGCTTTGGTGCAGTCAGCAGCATCCAATCCTTCATTGGTCCAGTACCACAGCTCTATGAAATGGTGGTTGCATAGTTTATGTAGGGCAACCTGTGCTGGTACTATGACTGGTTCTTTGGGGGTGAGGACTTCTGTGCTGGGAACAACTGCAAACTTGGTTTTGTTCTTCTTCTGTTCCTCCTTGAGAGCTTGGGCTTCCTCCTCTTCCTGCTGCTATTGAAGTTGTTGGGCACATTCCTCTTGTTCTAGTCTTGCAATGTTGGCTTC
Source organism: Aureoboletus auriporus (assembly GCA_038089615.1). Lineage (NCBI taxonomy): Eukaryota > Fungi > Basidiomycota > Agaricomycetes > Boletales > Boletaceae > Aureoboletus > Aureoboletus auriporus. The sequence continues at coordinate 12,645 of JBBPLF010000101.1, forward strand.
TACTTACTCTCTTTCTCAATTTTCTTGTTTTTTCTGTTGTTGGACTCTATGAAAAGCCTCAAGTGAGGAAATGGTGAGGGCAGCTGTTAATCCTGCGTTTATGAGTTTTTGGTGCTCTCTTGTCATTTCAGTGATTTAACTTGATCTAGGCCTTCGATTAAAGAAGAACTTTTCAATTTGTGGCATGCAATGTTATGAAATGTCATTGAGTAGGCTTTAAACATCCTGAAAAATCAGTTTCGCATCCTTCTACTATCCTCAACATATCCTCTTGACATTCAGATTTGCCTTCCTGCTGTGCTATCTGCCCTTCACAACTTCATATGCTGTTATGAATCCATTGACGATACTGATATAAGCGAGGATGCTGATGAAGAGGAGGAAGATTCCGAGGACATTGTCCTACCGTTGTGTGACAGAATTGCCAATGAAATGTGGGACACCTATACAGATCTCAGACACAAACTGGATGAAGACCTGGCTGACTTGGAGATTGATCATGATCTCAAACACTGGGATTGATTTTGGTAATGTAGGGGATCATGATAGCAATGGTGATGAGGGAGGTGATATGGACACAGATACTGAGGAACACAAAGTAGATTAGTGATGCTGACATGAACCACCTGAAAGCCAATGTGCTGGCAGATGGTAATGCTGACGGACACATACATGTAACTTGAATTTGCACTACATATGCTTATGACATTGCTACAATTGAAGTACTACACATCATGGGATTGAGTCTGATCATAATGAAATTGTTCCACATCGTCCTCATATAAAGAACTGTTATGATTCACCCCTATTCATTTTCTCCCTTGTCATCTTGCTTATTCTCACCAGGCGTTCCCATCAGACGTCTTGTTATCTTGCTTACCTCTCTATGTTTTCCTATCGGACATGTGTCTCGCCATACAGCCCACTTGACATCACCACTTCCCCTTTCGTCTCACTTGCTGTGTATTACTAAACATTCCCTGGAATTCCTTCACATTCTATTGCTTAGTAATTCCTTTTCCCTTCCCCTATATAAACCCTATGATACCAATAATGTACCTCACGCTTGACCTACCGGGAATAGCATCATACCGTGCATTGTCTCTGATCCCTCTGATCCCTTGTCTCCCTTGTAGTCCTCGTCCTACTCTGAGTGGACACTCCCTTGAAACTCCTGAAACCACCAATGATCGTCTTATCATTGGAAGACCCCCTTGAACCTTCAAACCATCTATGACGAATGTCCGTCTTAGACAGAACCTTTGAACTGACCAGGTCTATGATCACCTCTATCTGAGTTGAGCGTAACAAAAGGTCAAGTGTGCTCTAAACAGGCTATCATCATAGTAAGCCTTTTACCACCATTTACCACCACTGTCCCTCGACAGATCTTCGTTGGGGTCACCACCGAACTCCAGTTCACGAAACAACTTCTGAACCCAAACCTGATCCTTCCTTGACTGACCTTGAGGAGGAACTTGACCTTGACATCTCCCTTCTTACTGAAGAAGAACAAAAGGAAGATCTTGACTTAGCTCACACTTTATCTGCTACCTTGAACATCCCACGAATACCCACACCCCCATCACCCACTCCAGTCGCCCCTCGTACCAACCCCTTTGCCTTACCCCCATCCTTGTCACCTGTATCCCCAACTATGTCCACCACCACAAAAGCCACAGAACTCTGTATCGGAGCACCCGAATCCTTTAATGGAAGTCCAACCAAAGCCATGACCTGGCTTGACGCTGTGGTATTCTATCTCATCGTCAACGAGAAAGTCTATGACTCTGAAGCCAAACGAGTTGCCTTCACCCTATCCTATATGACAAAAGGAACTGCCACCACTTGGGCAGCCACCTTTTGCCAAAAAGCCTTAAGTGAAACACCTTCAGACCTAGGAACCTTTGCCGACTTCCATTCCAAATTCAAGACAGCCTTCAAAAAGAAGGACACCATTGAGAAAGCCATCACCTGGCTCACCACCTATCACATGCCTGACAATGGCGATCTCTCCAAATACATTGCCATGTTCCAGAATAACATTATTGTCTCTGGGATCACTGATGACAGCATCTTAAGGTCGTTCTTTGGAGCTGGACTCCCCATCTCCATGTCCAAAAAGATCAGTGAATCCAACAAGGATACCAAGACCATTGACAATTGATACAAACGAGCACAAGAGGTCCAAACAAGGAAGGATATCACCAAAGTCTTTGCCCAACAGCATTGTAGCAAGGTTACTACCCAAACCTACACCCCCTCATCTTCCAAAACCGTGACCAAACCTCATGACCCAGACGCCATGGATGTCGACACAATTTGCATCTCCAAACTTACCCCAGAAGAGCAAAAACGATGCAAAGATAAAGGACTCTGCTTCCACTGCAGGAAACCTAGACACATGAGCAGGGAATGTCCCCATTTCACCAAGAAAGAACCCACCATCAAGAAAACCGCCCAAGAGGACAAAATCCCCAACCTCATGGATATTGATGACAAAGAAGAAACTGTTTGAATTCAAAGGGTAGCTATTACTCCTTTGGATTTTTAAAGAGGGGAACTCAATTGATGCAAGTCTCCCCTACCTATAAATGTGATGCTGTACATGTACAATCCTTGACCAAATCCATGCAAATTCCCGTCCAGATTGTTGTCCCATTGCATAATTTTCAAATCGTCGAAACCCACACCCTAGTCGATAGTGGAGCCAACATCTCCTGTATTGACTGACAGTTCATGCAAAAACATGGACTACTCACCACCAAACTCGAAAAACCCATTTGAGTACAAAATGCCGACTCCTCTTACAACAACAACAATAGAGAAATTTGATACACCTGTGATCTCTTCCTTGTTATTGAAGGCATTACCCAGCAAACCACCTTCCATGTCATGTCTTGTGGATGTGACAACCTCATATTTGGACTCCCTTGGCTTAAGAAGACCAATCTGCAGGTTGACTGGGCAAAACGAACGCTCTCCCTTGACGAATCCCTTGACGAATCCAAAGATCTCTTCCACTTCCATATGGAAGACACCAAACAACATGACGCTTTCTACAAAAAGGCATCCTTCCCCCCACCAAAACATGTTCACATTAACACCACCACTGAAGACCATCTCTTCTCTTACCTGAATCAAGAGACCGAATCCCAGTATATCCAATGCACCCTCGATAACAAAACCATCCATCAAATCATTTGATGTAAATCTCGTTTCATTCCCCAAGGGTCACTGATCATCGCAAAACTAACCACCACCACTGAACTCACTATGACCGCTGAGAAAAACAAACCCAAGACTACCCTTCCCCCGAATACCAGAACTTCACCTCTGTCTTCTCCAAAGAAGCAACTGAACATGTACCACCTTCTCGTCCCTATGATCATGAAATTAACACCAAGGAAATCTTTGTCCCAAAGATTGGGAAGGTCTATCCCCTCTCACCTGAAGAATGAAAAGTAACCAAAACCTTCCTCGATGAATACCTTGCCTCTGGAAAGATCTGTCCATCCAACTCCCCCCAAGCCTTCCCCTTCTTTTTCATCAAAAAGAAAGACGGAGGTCTCCGCCCCTGCCAGGACTATCAATACCTCAATGAACATACCATTCGTGACGTGTACCTCCTCCCCCTCATCTTGGACCTTGTCGATAAACTCCAGGGAGCCAAAGTCTTTACCAAGTTTGATGTACGATGGGGATACAACAATGTCCATATCAAAGATGGACATCAATGGAAAGCTGCCTTTGTCACACACAAGGGACTCTTTGAACCTACCGTCATGTTTTTTGGCCTCAATAACTCCCCTGCCACATTTCAATGTTTCATGAACGATTCTTTCAGAAATATGATCTCTGAAGGATGGCTCGTCATCTATATGGATGACCTTCTCATCTTTTCCCCCGATGACGACACCCATACCAAATGCACCCGACGTGTCCTCCAACAAATGAAAGAACTTGATCTTCATCTGAAACTAGAAAAGTGTACATTTGCTGCCAATGAAGTTAAATATCTCAGAATGATCGTCAAACCAGGATACCTGGCTATGGACCCTGTTAAACTGGACAGAATCGCCAAATGGCCTACACCAACCAAAGTCAAAGAAGTCCACTCTTTCCTTGGCTTCAGTAACTTTTACTGATGGTTCATTCCTGACTACTCCACCGTCGCCCGACCCCTCATTGACCTCACTAAGAAAGACCTCACTTGGAACTGGACCCCTTCTTGTCAGCATAGCTTCAACAAGCTCAAAGAATTTTTCCTGTCGAAACCTGTCCTTCATCTACCAGATCTCTCCTCCCCCTTTGCCATAGCTACCGACGCCTCCAAGTTTGCATTGGGTGCCATCCTCCTCCAAACTGACTCGAATGGAGAATGGCATCCTTGTTCTTACCTATCCCAGTTGTTCTCCCTGGCAGAATGAAATTATGACATCTATGACAGGGAACTCCTTGCTGTCATTCACACTCTGAAATCTTGGCAACATTACCTTCATGGTTCCCCTTTCCTAGTCCAGGTCTTCACTGACCACAAGAATCTGACCTACTTCCACCAACCACAAGCTCTCAACCTCGCCAACTTTGACCTCAAAATGATCCATGTCCCAGGAAAACTACTTGCTGGCCCCAATGCCCTCTCTCACCATCCTGACCTCATCCCAGACTCCTTCTCCAAGAATGAAGTGACCACCATTCTTCCCCCCTCCCTCTTTGTCAACCTCATCGACCTCACACTCTCTGAGAATATCAAATCCTCCTCTACCTCTGACCCCCTTGTTGTCCAAGCCCTCCAGTACATGGATGGTGACATTCCCCCTGCTGTTACGAGTTGAAACGGCACACAGACAATTCATTTTTCTTCGCTTTCTCCTCAATCTTTCACCTTTCATTCGAAGGAGGAATGTACACGCTTTTACCTTTCATTCGGAGGAGGAATGTCAACACTAGACCCACGACCCAACTGACGTGTCACGCCCAACTGACATGTCACATTCCCAACCGACACCTTACACTTCGCTTCACTTCGCCCAACTGACATGTCACACACCCAACTGACATGTCACACACCTCACACGACATACCGAGTCATGCTACCCCTGTTGAGTCTTGCTCAACCTTTCCTTACTTTACGGACCTATCCCTTCGTCATCACATCTCCCGATTGATGAATCGCATCTCCCGATCCAATCTAGATTACCCTGCATTGCCTTACACAGCACGCGCAGCTCCCACTGCCTTACGAAGCCCGGACAGCACGCATCACCGTGCAACGCGCATCATCTCGCGCAGCACGCATTGCCTCGCGCAGCATACATAGCTTACGCATTGCTTTACGCAGCACATACTGCGGCTACTGCCTTATGCAGCATCCCAGCCTAGTATAAGTAGTCTAACCTCTTCACTGGCATTTCCCCAGCCAGTTCTACGCATCCTGGATGTACTTCTCTCCTCTAGTACTATCCAATGCAATGTCTGGTCTCCCGAAGTACTTGTGTGTGACAATACTTTGAGGTCCCTCGTCACACCCACGTCTGGAGCCACGTATTAAGTGCTCTCAGTTCCTTGGAAGCGCTAGAGAGAGTAGTTATATCCTCAGCGTTATTTGTTCCACGATTCGTTTGCACGATCTCACGACGGCAAATCAACGAATCTAACACCTGCCTTCCGCTCCTGCCCATCAGACTGGCAACTTATCGACGGTGTCCTCACCTACAAGGGATGTGTTTACATTCCCCATGATGACTGTTACGATCCTGGTTGACACCTGGACAATTCATTTTTCACCCTACTTTCCCCCTTCGTTGCAGAGGAAGAATGTAGAACTATAAACTTCACCTTCAACTGGAACCACATGGAACCACACTGGAACCATATGGAACCATGTTCATCACTTCACCTTCGACCGGAACCACATGGAACCTTTATGGAACCACACAGAACTACATTTGACACTTGACACTTCCTTTCATTAACATTGTTCCACCTCAGAACCACAAGGACCTTCTCCTTCTCCTCGGCAATGCCTGTTAATGCTGGGCATTGGAATGTAGCACAGCGAACACTCGAAGTAGTTCGAAGACTTGTTGTGGGTGAAGCAAAGAGGATAAGAGTCTTACTACCCAATGTGCACACTTGGGGCTTGTGGAAGTGCTAAGTAACAATGCTGGATTGCATAGAACTAGCTGGGGAATACAGGCAAGGTCGAGTAACTACTTATATGATGTAGGGTACTGCGCAATCCAGTGTGCACAATAGAGGCTCTGTAACTGCATACTGCATAGGGCTATGTGTACAGTATGGGCTATGTTAGGATGAGTAAGGGAACACGAGTCATCATATAAGGAGAATGATGATGAGGAGGGATTGGTCTGTTATGTAAGGAAAAGTAAGGTGTGACTCAACAAGTAGGGGCAAAAAGGTAAAGGGAACTAATGAGGAGAAGAAGATAAGTATCTGGCAAAGCGACAAGGGGAAATGATGAGTCCATAGACATAAGGAAAGGATGGGTTGTAAGGGAAAATCGTAACATTACCCCCTTTGTAGTGCTGAAGCACCTGCTCAGCAATCTGGCCCATCAATATCTCCCTCGTTGACCTCATAGTTGGTAAAGTTGAGGTCATCATCGAGAAAGCCATCATCTTGGTCAAGCCTGTTGTAAACTGGGCAATTGGCATGAATGTGTCCATACTTGTTACATTCCCCACATTGTCTCCGATGACATTTGGCCTGGATGTATCCTGGGGCATGTTTATGGCACCAGGGGCAGGTGTACTTCCCGCAGAAGACATGGAGATGGTCAGGTTTTCCGCACTGGTGGCAGCGGAGTCATTTCTTGGGGGGGCACACAGGGATATTGGAGGTATCAACATTGATGGGGTCTCGAGAGGTGCCAGCTCCATCCAGAGACGTGGATCTGGAACCTCGAAAGGAATGGAGTATAGGTCGGAGGGTGTCTGCTAACGTGTTCATGGTTGTTTGGTGAAGTCTTGGTGGTAACAGGCTCTCATGGCGAGTAAGAGCTCGTTGTTGCATGTCCTCAGGGGCAGGAGTGGGCAAACAGGTAACAACTGGAGAGTCATCTGAAACGTGGGAGGAAGTGGGGGCATGGGTATTGATTTTAAGGGATTCTGGAATGGAGAGTGGAGTGGGAAAGTACATTCGCTTGGGGGAACGAGGAGGTGAGATCTGCAGGACAGGGGAAGGGGTTCTTTCAACAGTTACGGGTGTGTCTAAATGGGGGTCAAAGGGGATAGCACAAGGAGCGTCTCCCACATAGACCCTGTACTCATGGATGCTCATGATATCGAAGAACGGCTCTACAATGGGTCGGAGCAGGTTCTCATTGATGCGGTCTACTAGATGTCCGAACCCTTCCTCGTAAAGGAGGTCGAGGATGAGGGACTGCGCTTCATCTACTCCAGTTTGCATGGTGGACATGAATTGCTCTGGGGAGTCATGGGGGACAAGTTGGTGAGCAGCAAGGCGAATGACTTGGTAAGTGTGGAAGAGGGAGCACAGGTCTTTGGTTTTCTTGTCATAGTTGTATCATAGGTCTAGTTCCATACGCAGTGTGAGGGCAGGGGTGGTCAAGATGGAGGCAAAGAGGATTCTTCGCAGGCAAGGGGGCAGGCAGTTGGAGCAGATGTAGTAGGGGTAAGGTACAGTAGTTCAAGGTGATTTCTCTGGGCCATGAGGGATTCATATGTCCCTCTGGCCATGATACAGTTGTGGTGAGTGGTCGAGGAAGGGGATTGCTGGGTCATGATTCATAGTGCCAAAGGCAGCTGCTGTATAGTCTGTTGCAGAAGTATTGGTGTTTGAGGGGGTGAGATGAAGGAAGGTCATTGTGATAGAGGAAAAAGAACTTGTAGAAGGGGAGACTGGGTTGGAATTCAAAGTTTCTTTTCCAGAGCATTTACTGGGGGAAGTCTTTTGATTGGGCAGACTTATATTCGTCCAGGAGTGTTTGTGCATGTTGGAGGTTTCCTTCTGGTTCCCAAGTGTTCTCTGCTGCAAAGTATCCTTTCCAGGATACCAGATACTGCCTTCGTCCTTGTGTTCCACAGTGTGAGAGGATGGAGTCAATTTCATATTCTTCTTCTCCACCGATCAGCTCAGGTGGCAGGTCTGAGAAATTGGGGCCATGCTTCGCAGTCTCTCGATAAGGGGATAGGAGGGAGGCATGGAAGACATCATGTATTTTCCAGGTGGGCGGTAGTTTGAGGCAGTACAACACAGGAGAGATAACCTGTGTGATTTCAAATGGCCCTTCTCATTTAGGGGATAGTTTCCTTGATAGGTACCATAGTTGAAGGTTCCTTCCTTCCAGCCAAACTTTGTCACCAACTTCCCAGGGGTGGAACTTGGAGGAGGTTCATTCCTTCATGATCCATTGGGTCTTTTCATGTGCAGCAAGGGCTTTCCATCGGGCTTGCTCTAGTTCTGATAGGCGTGTCTCTAGGGCAGGGAGGAATGTCTTTCCGATTGGAGGATAGGAGCGGGGTTCGTATCCTAGAATGAGGGAGAAAGGGGATCTCAGGGTGGAGGAGTGGACGGCAGAATTAGAATTATGAGAGAATTCCGCCATGGGGAGTAGTTCTGCCCATCGTTCTGGGTGTCCATCGCAGAATATGCGCAAATAGGTCTTGAGTTCTTGGTTTACTCATTCAGTTTCTCCGTCCGTTTGGGGATGATATGCGGACAAGAGTTTTAGGTTGTATTTTAGGAGTCTGGCGAGTTCTCACGTGAAGGTTGATGCAAATTGGGGTCCTCTGTCAGAAATGCAGTAGTCATGAAGTCCATAGTGTCGGAATATGCTTGTGAAGAACAATTGGGCGACTCCAGCAGCATCAATGGTTTTGTGGCAGGGGGATTAGAATTACCCCCTTAGTAAGACCATGGTCGACCACGACCATGATAGAATCAAAGGTAAGGGATGGTGGGAGGTCCGTGATGAGGTCAATAGAGACCTGTTGAAAGGGGCAAGTGCAAGCAGAAGGAAGTGGAGTCAGTGCCAGTGTGGTAGGATGAATGTTTACTTTATTGGCTTGGCAGACCGCACATCCTTGGACGAATTTGTGAATGAAGGTAGTCATGCCAGGCCACCAGTAATCTTGTTGCATCAGGTTGGTAGTATGGAATATTCCACCATGTCCCCCATGGTCGCTTTCGTGAGTGAGGCGAACAAGCCCCTGTCATGCTGGTTCAGGGATATAGAGGCAGTGTTTGTAGTGCAGCATGCTGTCAGTGTAATCCCAATCCTGTGGTTGGGATTTGGTAATTAGGGGAGTGCCCTCGTGTAGTGCTTTGAGGGCGGAAACAACCAAAGGGTCAGACGGGGTAGATTCTGCAATTTTCTTGACGAGGGCAAAGTCAAGGGTGTGGATGAAGATGTCCTCTGGTAAGAGGGTCACTTCCTGGTTATCTAGGGAGGTATCCACTGCGTCTCGTTGGGATAAAGCATTGGTGGGTCCCATTTGGGTGCCAGGTATGGGGGAGAAGTGAAGATCGAAGTCTTGGAGGAATAGCATCCAACATGCTTGTCTCTTGGAGAGTTTTTGTGGTTCCTTGAAGTATGCGAGATTCTTGTGGTCGGTGATGACCATCACTGGGAGGCTGGTTCCCTGTAAGTAATGTTTCCATTCTTCAAGGGCACGAATGACTCCCAAGAGCTCTCAATCATAGATGTCATAGTTTCATTCTGCCAATGAGAGGGTTTTGGAGAGGTAGGCACAAGGGTGGAGATCTCCATTGCTATCGTTTTGCATGAGGACAGCTCCTATTGCTGTTAGGAAGGCGTCCGTCATGACAATGAAGGGTTTTGTGACGTCGGGCATTTGGAGGACAGGTTTCTGGGTGAATGTTAATGCTGGGCATCAGAATGTAGCACAGTGAACACTTGAAGTAGTTCGAAGACTTTGTTGTGGGCAAAGCAAAGAGGAAAGTGTCTCACTACCCAATGCGCACACTTGGGGCTCATGGATGTGCTAAGTAACAACACTGGATTGCGTAGAACTAGCTGGGGAAGTACAGGTAAAGTCTGGTAGCTACTTATACAGTATGATGTATGATACTGCACAATCCAGTGAGCGCAGTAAGGGCTATGTGACTGCACACTACATAAGGCGATGTGCGCAGTATGGACTATGTATCGATGAGTAAAGGAACATGAGTCATCATATAAGGAGAATGATGATGAGAAGGGGTTTGGTCCATTATGTAAGCAAAGGTAAAGCGTGACTCAACAAGTAAAACGTGACTCAACAAGCTAAGCGTGACTCAATGAGTAAGGTGTGACTCAACAAGTCAAGCAAGAAGATGAAAGAACCTAATAGGGAGAAGAAGATAGGTGTCTTGCAAAGACATGAGGGGAGACAATGAGTCCATAGACATAGGGAAAAGAGGGGTTATAAGGAAAAATTGTAACAGTGAAGGTTCATTTGATAGTGGAGAAGGCTTCATCACACTCCTTGGTCCATTCCCACTTTGCTCCTTTCCTGGTTAAGTCATGTAGGGGTTTCGCTTTAGTGGAGAAATTGGAGATGAACTTCCGATAGAAGTTGCAAAATCCGATGAACGATCAGACTGCTTTGACTGATTTTGGGGGTTGCCATTCATTGATGGCCTTTAGTTTGATTGGGTCCATCTGGATCCGGTCTGCTCTGATGATCATTCCGAGGTATTCCACTTCCTCCTTGTCAAAGAAACACTTTTTCAGTTTCAGGGACAGTTTGTGTTCTCGGAGTCTTTGTAGGACTCGGCAAGTTCATTCCTGGTGTATTATTGGATCGTTGGAATGGATAAGGATGTCGTCCATATAGATAATGAGCCATCCTTCGGCTAGGAGGTCTGCAAAGGTGTGATTCATCAATGCTTGGAATGTTGCTGGGGAGTTACACATGCCAAAGAACATTATGGTTGGCTTGAAGAGTCCCATAGGTGTTATGAACGTGGCTTTCCATCTGTCTTGTGGTTTGATGAGGATGTTGTTATATTCCCATCGGATATCCATTTTGGTAAAAATGGATGACCCCTTGAGTTGGTCGATAAGATTGGAGATGAATGGGAGTGGGTAGGCATTTTTGATGGTGTGGGAGTTGAGGTATCAATAGTCCTGACAGGGACATACTGATCCATCTTTCTTTGGTATGAAGAAGAAAGGGGATGCTTGTGAGAATTTTGATGGGACTATCTTTCCAGATTTCAGATGTTCATCAATGAAATCTTTACAAGCTTCTTTCTCCTTTGGATTCAAAGGGTACATCTTGGCTACCTTGGGTACAAAGGTTGTGTTGAGGTCCACTCCATGGTCAAATGGTTGAGAGGGTGGTAACTCATCTCCTTCTCATTCAGCGAAAACATCAGCGAAGTCCTTGTATTCTGGTGGGAGCATTTCTTCTTTGGGTTTTTCTTGAGCTGCGAGTTCAATGGTGAGAGTGGTCTTTCTGATGAGGGTTTCTATCCTTTTGTCAATCCTTTTCCTCCACAACTTAGCTATCTTTTCATCCGGATCCAGTTCCAGATATCGGACAAGATATCTTTGGCATATTGCCTTTGGGGAATCATGTCATGGGGTTTTTGGTTTATCTGGGAGAGCGACTTCTCCTGTGGTCCAGTTTATCAAGGGGTTGGTTTCTCAGAGCCACGTTATTCCAAGGATCAGGTTTTCTTTTCCGCAATTAATGATGAGGAATTCTCTCTTCTCATTCACTTCCCTGATCTGAATGTTAAGGACAACTTTGTGGTGAATGATTCCTCCAGAGTTTGGGGATCCATCCACATTCTGTGCCTTTTTGGGTTTATCCAATCGGATTTGCTTGTATCCTTTCTTCTTCACTAGATCGCAATCTATGAAGTCTCCACTTGCTCTGCAGTCGATGAGGGCAGACGTGTTGACAATTTGATCATTTTCTTGTTTGAACAGTGAAATAGGGATTCGCATAGATTCACTGTTTGGATCAGACAAGAATACTAGTGCTATTACTTTGGGATTGGAGAGCATCGACCCTTTCCTCCTGTCTAAAAATCTTTCTTTGGGATTTCTTCTTCTTCGACCCAGGTTGTGGCAACGGTTTCTGGCTTGTCGATGTCATAGAGGATGTCGAGTGTGCATACGAGTTCCTCCTCAATAACACCTCTTTCCTTAAGGGTGTCCTGGTATTCTTCGAACTTAGTCTTTTGGACTTGTTCGTTCCTAGCGGGGTTCCTCTGTGGGCGAGGAGGGGCCCAGTTGTTGCTCTTTCCTTGTCCTTCTGGACGTTGGTCTCGGGTGTGGTTCTTAGGGTGGCATCCTACCTGGTGGCATCTGAAACACTTGTTGTTTTTCATGTGTTCTGCCTTCTCTACTGGTGAAAGTCTGGTGAAATTGATGCAGACGGCGTCTACATCCATAGCGTTGGGGTCTCTAGTAGGCCTTCCTTTGGTCTGAAATTCTACTTTTTGTCCTTTTCATAGATCCTTGATCCTTTTATTCTGAGCGTGGAATACTCCAGAAAGTTTGAGCCATTTCAAGAGTTTGTCAGGGATAGGGTTGATGGAGAGGATCTTTGTGGAGATGTCGGGGCCCAGTCCTTTCATGAGGTAGTTTATCTTGGTTAGTTCATCATCTATTCCCACAATGGCTTCTGCAGCCTGGAAGGCAGTGATATAGTTGGTGTATCCGGTATCACTCTTCCCTTGTTGTGTTAACTTGTCTAACTGGTCCCTGGCTTGGTTCTTGTAATCAAAGGGGAAGAAGGTCTTCTCGAATAGTTCCATGAGCTTGGCAAAGGTAAGATCCTTTACAGTGTTATTGGCAAGTTGCACATAGATGGATTTGGAGAAGGCACTTCCTCAACCCTTGCTCATCTTTGTGAGAGCAGTTAAGACTTTGGCATTCTCATTGTAGAACTTTTGGTTCATATTGAAGTAGGTAGTCATGGCCATCTTCCAATATATAGTGTCCTTTGGATCTCCAGAAAAATCTGCTGGGAGTCCAGCTTTCAATTCAACATCTTTGTTTCTGTGATCCGACATTTCTATGTCAGGGTTTGAGTCTTTAGGTGGCAGGGGGGCAGTTGTCTAGAGTGGATGGGCAGAGCATCTTGGATCCTCCAGTCCTCAGTGATTGGTGCTGGAAGGGTGAAGAGTGTGGACGGTGTTACAGTTTTCCCTTATGACCTATCTTTTCCTTATGCCTATGAACTCATCGTTTCCCCTCATGTCTTCACAAGACACACTTATCTTCTTTTCCTAGTTAATTCTTCTGGTTCCAAACTGAAACCCCTCGGAACCACGTTCCACTTTACCTTGCTGTCTCACCTCTTTTTATCCTCAACTGGAACCACAGGGATTCCTTCAGAATCCTTCAGAACCACATTCTATTATATTTCATTGTCTAACCCTTTTGTCTTTGACCGGAACCACATTTCCTTAAATGGACCAACCTCTCTTCATCATCACTCTCCTTATGTGATGACTCGTGTCCCCCTTATTCACCCACATAGCCTTGATACTGCACACCCTGCCTTATGCAGTACACAGCAACATAGCCCCTGCTGTGTGCATAGGATCGCGCAGTCTTACGGATTGTATAAGTAGTTACTCGACTCAACCTGTATTCCCCAGCTACAATCCAGCATTGTTACTTAGCACATCCACGAGCCCCAAGTGTGTGCATTGGGTAGTGAGACTTCCTATCATCTTTGCTTTGCCCACAACAAGTCTTTGAACTACTTTGAGTGTTTGCTGTGCTACATTCCGACGCCCAGTGTTAACAAAAGAACTAGCTCTTCAACCTCATCTCTGTCTCCCGACAGAAAGATACGCCCACCATTTCTGGACAAGGATCTCAACGAGGATGGACCATACATCCCCCTTCTGAATCCTCAGATGACACTCAAACACTGTCTGCACTTTTCACTCTTCCAGCACCTATCACTGAGGACTGGAGGATCCAAGATGCTCCACCCACCCACTCCAGACAACCTCCACCCCCACCACCAGAAGACCCAAACCCTTACATAGAAATGTCAGATCACGGAAGCAAAGATATTGAACTTAAAGCCAGACTGCCCGCAGATTTCTCTGGGGACCTGAAGGATGCGATACATTGGAAAATGGCTATGACTGCCTACTTCAATATGAACCAGAAGTTCTACAATGAAAACGCCAAGGTCCTAACTGCCCTCACAAAGATGAGCAAGGGTCGAGGAAGCACCTTCTCCGAATCCATCTATGTGCAACTCGCCAACAATACAGTAAAGGATCTCACCTTTGCCAAGCTCATGGAACTATTCGAGAAGACCTTCTTCCCCTTTGATTACAAGAACCAAGTGAGAAAGCAGTTGGATAATCTAACACAGCAAGGGAAGAGTGATTCTGGATACACCAACTACATCACTGCCTTCCAGGCCATGGAGGCCATAGTGGGAATTGATGATGAAATCACCAAGATAAACTACCTGATAAAAGGACTGGACCCGGACATCTCCACAAAAATCCTCTCCATCAACCCTCTCCCTGACAAACTCTCAGAATGGCTCGGACTTTCCGGAGTATTTCATGCTCAGAATAAAAGGATAGAGGACCTGTGAAAAGGACAAAGAGTAGACTTCCAGGTCAAAGGAAGACCTATCAGAGACCCGAACGCCATGGATGTCGATGCTGTATGCGTCAACTTTACCAGACTTTCTTCACCAGCAGAGAAAGCCAAACACATGAAAAACAACAAGTGTTTCAGGTGCCACTGAGTAGGATGTTGTCCTAAGGACCACTACCGAGACCAACGTCCTGAGGGACAAGGAAAGAGCAACAACTGGACCCCTCCTCGCCCACTGAGGAACCCCGCTAGGAACGAACATGTCAGAAAGACTAAGTTCAAAGAATACCAGGACACTCTAAAAGAAAGGGGTGTTATTGAGGAGGAACTCGTACGCACACTCAACATCCTCTACGATATCGATAAACTGGAAACCATTGCCACAGCCCAGGTCAAAGAAGAAGAAATCCCAAAGAAGGATTTTTAAACGGGAGGAAAGGGTTGATGCTCTCCAATCCCAAAGTAATAGCACTAGTATTCTTGTCTGATCCAAACAGTGAATCTATGCAAATCCCTATTTCATTGTTTGAGCAAGAAAATGATCAAATCGTCAACATGTTTGCCCTTGTAGATTGCAGAGCAAGCGGAGACTTCATAGATCGTGATCTAGTGAAGAAGAAAGGCTATAAACAAATCCAACTGGACAAACCCAAGAAGGCCCACAACACGGACAGATCCCCGAATACCAGAGGAATAATCCGCCACAAGGTCACTCTTACAATTTGGATAGGAGAAGTAAACAAGGAAAGGGACTTCCTCGTCATTAATTGCAGAAATGAAAACTTGATACTCAGAATGATGTGGCTCCGAGAAACCAACCCCACAATAAACTGGACAACAGGAGAGGTCCTCCTCCCCGATAAACCAAGAACCTCACGACACGATTCTTCCGAATCAACACATCAAAGATACCTCGTTCGATACCTAGAACTAGACCCAGATGAAAAGATAGCCAAGATGTGGAGGAAAAGGATTGACAAGCAAATAGAAACCCTTATCAGAAAAACCACGCTCGCCACGGAACTTACTGCCCAGGAAAAACCCAAAGAAGAAATGCTTCCCCTAGAATACAAAGACTTCACCAATGTCTTTGCTGAATGGGAAGGAGATGAGCTACCACCCTCTTGACCATTCAATCATGGAGTGGACCTTAACACAACCTTCATACCCAAAGTAGCCAAGGTGTACCCTTTGAACCCCAAAGAGAAAGAAGCTTGTAAGGATTTCATCGACGAACACCTGAAATCTGGGAAAATAGTTCCATCCAAATCCCCGCAAGTGTCCCCCTTCTTCTTCGTACCAAAGAAAGATGGATCTGTATGTCCTTGCCAGGACTATCGGTACCTCAACTCTCACATCATCAAAAATGCCTACCCACTACCACTCATCTCCAACCTCATCAACCAACTTAAAGGATTGTCTATCTTCACCAAGATGGACATCCGATGGGGATACAACAACGTCCTCATCAAACCACAGGACAGATGGAAAGCTGCATTTATAACACCCATGGGACTCTTTGAGCCAACGGTGATGTTCTTCGGCATGTGTAACTCCCCGGCTACATTTCAAGCCTTGATGAACCATATCTTCGCGGATCTTCTAGCTGAAGGATGGCTAATCATCTACATGGATGACATCCTCATCCATTCCAACGATCCAATAATACACCAAGAACGAACCCGCCAAGTCCTACAGCAACTCCGAGAACACCACTTATCTTTGAAACTGAAAAAGTGTTTTTTCGACAAAGAGGAGGTGGAATACCTCAGAATGATCATCAGAGCAGATCAGATCCAGATGGATCCAGTGAAACTAAAAGCCATCAATGAATGGCAACCCCCCCAATCAGTCAAAGCAGTCCGATCATTCATCGGATTCTGCAACTTTTACCAGAAGTTTATCTCCAACTTCTTCACTAAAGCAAAACCCCTACATGACCTAACTAAGAAAGGAGCAAAGTGGGAATGGACCAAAGAGTGTGACGAAGCCTTCTCAGCTATCAAATGAACCTTCACCCAGAAACTGGTCCTCCAAATGCCTGACATAACAAAACCCTTCACTGTTATGATGGATGTTTCCCTAACTGCAATCAGAGCAGTCCTTATGCAAACCAACAGCAACGGAGACCTACACCCTTGCACCTACCTCTCCAGAACCCTTTCACCCACCAAACGAAATTATGATATCTATGATCGGGAACTCCTTGGAGTCATTTGTGCCCTAGAAGAATGGAAACACTACCTACAAGGAACTGGACTTCCAGTAACAGTCATTACCGACCACAAAAACCTTGCATACTTCAAGGAACCACAGAAACTCTCCAGGAGACAGGCGTGGTGGATGCTCTTCCTCCAGGACTTCAACCTCCACTTCACCCCCGTACCTGGTACACAAATGGGACCCACAGACACTCTGTCTCGACAAGACACCGTGGACACCTCCCTCAACAACCAAGAAGTCACCCTCCTCCCCAATGATATCTTCATCTGCACCCTCGATTTCGCCTTAGTCGAGAAAATCACTGAATCCACCCCATCTGACCCCCTAGTTGTGACTGCCCTTAAAGCACTACACGAGGGAACCCCCTTAATCACCAAATCCCAACCCCATGATTGGGAATACCTCAATGGCATGCTACATTACAAACACCATCTCTATATTCCGGAACCAGCGAGCCAGGGACTTGTCTGTCTTATCCATGAAAGCGACCATGGAGGACATGGTAGAATCTTCCGCACTACCAACCTCATGCAACAAGATTACTGGTGGCCTGGCATGACCACCTTCATCCACAAATTCGTCCAAGGATGCATGGTCTGCCAAGCTAATAAAGTAAACACTCACCCCACCACTCTGGCACTGACCCCGCTTCCCTCTACCTGCACTTGCCCCTTTCAACAGATCTCTGTTGATCTTATCACCAACCTCCCACTTTCCCTCACCTTTGATTCTATCATGGTCATGGTCGACCATGGTCTTACTAAAGGGGTAATTCTTATCCCTTGCCACAAAACCATTGACACTGCCAGAGTCGCCCAAATGTTTTTCATGAATGTATTCCGACACTACGGACTCCATGATTACTGCATCTCTGACAGAGGACCCCAATTTGCATCTGCCTTTGCACAAGAACTCGCTAGACTCCTAAAATATGATCTAAAACTCTCATCTGCATACCATCCCCAAACTGACAGAGAAACAGAATGAGTAAATCAAGAACTTGAAACCTACCTGCACATATTCTGCGATGGACACCCAGAACAATGGGCTAAACTACTCCCAGTGGCAAAATTCTCCCACAACTCCGCCATCCACTCCTCCACCCTGAAATCCCCCTTCTCCCTCATACTAGGATATGAACCCTGCTCCTATCCTCCAATTGGAAAGACGTTCCTCCCTGCCCTGGAAATACACCTATTGGAACTAGAGGAAGCCTGACGGGAAGCCCTTGCTGCACATGAGAAAACCCAACGGATCATGAAGGAACGAACCTCTTCGAAATTCCGCCCCTGGAAAGTCGGTGACAAAGTCTGGCTGGAAGGAAGAAACCTTTGACTGTGGTACCTATCAAAGAAGCTATTCCCTAAATGAGAAGGACCATTTGAAATCACACAGGTTATTTCCCCTGTGTCATATCACCTCAAATTGCCACCAACCTGGAAAATACACAATGTCTTCCACACCTCCCTCCTATCCCCTTATTGAGAGACTGCAGAGCACGGCCTCAACTTCTCAGATCCACTGCCCGAGCTGATAGGCAGAGAAGAAGAATATGAAATAGATTCCATCCTCTCACACCATGGAACACGAGGTCGAAGGCAGTATCTCGTATCCTGGAAAGGATACTCCGCAGCAGAGAACACCTGGGAACCAGAAGGAAATCTCCAACATGCACAAACACTTCTGGATGAATATAAGTCCACCCAACCCAGAGACTTCCCCTAGTAAATGCTCTGGAAAAGAAACTTTGAATTCCAACCAGGCCTCCCCTTCTACAAGTTCTTCTTCCTCTACCGCAACGATCTCCCTCCATCTCACCCCCTTAAACACCAGTACTGCAATAGACTATATAGCGGCTGCCCTTGGCACTACAAATCATGACCCAGCAATCCCCCTCCTCGACCACACATCACAACTGTATCATGGCCCGAGGGACCTACGAATCCCTCATGGCCCAAAGGAACCACCTTGAACTACTCTACCCATACTATATCTGTTCGAACCGCCTTCCCCCTCGCCTGCAAAGAATCCTCTTCACTTCTGTCTTGACTACCCCAGCTCTTACACTGCATATGGAATTAGACCTGCACTACAACTATGATAAGAAAACCAAGGACTTATGCTCCCTCTTCTGAACTTACCAGATCATCTGCCTTGCTGCTCACCAACTTGTCCCTCATGACTCCCTGGAACAATTCATAGTCACAATGCAAACCAAAGTGGATGAAGCGTGCTCCTTCATTCTTGATCTCCTTTAGGAGGAAGGATTTGGACACCTGGTAGATCACATTGACAAGAACCTGCTCCAACACATTGTAGAGCCGTTCTTCAACATCATGAGTGTCCACAAATACAGGGTCTATGTAGGCAACGCCCTTTGTACCATACCCTTCGACCCCCACCTGGATACACCGGTGACCGTCAAGAGGACTCCTTCCCCAGTTCTCCAGATCCCACCACCTCATTCCCTTGAACGAACGTACTTTCCTGCACCAATCTCCATCCTTGAGTCCCCTAAAATTGATACTCATGCCCCCACTCCCTCCAATGTTTCTGACGACTCTCCAGTGGCTACCCATTCACCCACTCCTGCCCCTAAGGACATGCAATGAGGAACTCTCACTCGTCATGAGAGCCTGCTACCTCCTGGACTCCCCCCAGCCACCTTGCACACACTAGAGAACACTCTTCGTCCTATACTCCATTCCTTTCGAGGGGTCAGATCAACCTCCCTGGATGGGGCAGGTACCTCCCAGAATCCCATCAACGTTGACACTTCCACAATCCCTGCATGCCCTCCTAAGAAGCGGCTCTGCTACCACCAATGCATAAAACCAGATCATGTTCGCATCTTCTGCAGAAAGTATATCTGCCCCTGGTGCCACAAACATGCCCCTGGACACGTACAAACCTGTTGCCACTGCAGACAATGCACAGAATGCAATGAGTATGGACATATTCGCACCCACTGCCCTGTCTACAATGGACTTGACCACGAAGATGGATTTTCCAATGGGGATATCAACTTCACCAACTATGAGACTAATGAGGGAGATGTCAACAGGCCAGATCATTGAGCAGGTGCTTCAATGCTACAAAGGGGGTATTGTTACAGTTTTCCCTTATGACCCGTCTTTTCCTTATGCCTATGGACTCATCGTTTCCCCTCATGTCTTCGCAAGACATTTATCTTCTTTTCCTAGTTAATTCTTCTGGTTCTGAACCAGAACCCCTTGAAACCATGTTTCACTTTACTTCGCTGCCTCACCTCTTTTTATCTTTGACCGGAACCACAGGAATTCCTTTGGAATCCCTCAGAACCACATTTTCTTAAATGGACCAACCTCTCTTTGTCATCACTCTCCTTATGTGATGACTCGTGTCCCCCTTATTCACCCACATAGCCTTGATACTGCGCACCCTGCCTTATGCAGTACACAGCAACATAGCCCCTGCTGCGTGCATAGGATCGCGCAGTCTTACAGATTGTATAAGTAGTTACTCAACTCAACCTGTATTCCCCAGCTAGTTCTATGCAATCCAGTGTTGTTACTTAGCACATCCACAAGCTCCAAATGTGTGCATTGGGTAGTGAGACTTCCTATCGTCTTTGCTTTGCCCACAACAAGTCTTTGAACTACTTCAAGTGTTTGCTGTGCTATGTTCCGATGCCCAGCATTAACAGATGGTGTTTGGGTGTCATCCAAGGATTCAGAAGGGGGACGTATGGTCCGTCCTCATCGTGATCCTTGTCCAGAAATGATGGGTGTATCTTTCTGTCGAGAGACAGAGATGAGGTTGAAGAGCTAGTTCTTTTGTTAATGCTGGGCATCAGAACGTAGCACAGTGAACACTCAAAGTAGTTCGAAGACTTGTTGTGGGCAAAGCAAAGAGGATAAGAGTCTCACTATCCAATGTGCACACTTGGGGCTTGTGGAAGTGCTAAGTAACAATGCTGGATTGCATAGAACTAGCTGGGGAATACAGGCAAGGTCGAGTAACTACTTATATGATGTAGGGTACTGCGCAATCCAGTGTGCACAATAGAGGCTCTGTAACTGCATACTGCATAGGGCTATGTGCACAGTATGGGCTATGTTAGGATGAGTAAGGGAACACGAGTCATCATATAAGGAGAATGATGATGAGGAGGGATTGGTCCGTTATGTAAGGAAAAGTAAGGTGTGACTCAACAAGTAGGGGCAAAAAGGTAAAGGGAATTAATGAGGAGAAGAAGATAAGTATCTGGCAAAGCGACAAGGGGAAATGATGAGTCCATAGACATAAGGGAAGGATGGGTTGTAAGGGAAAATTGTAACAATGCCTTTCTGATGCATTGCCTCATATCCCCTAGACTACCACACTGCCTTACGCAGCATACACTGCCCACCTCTGCCTTACACAGCACGCATTGCCCACCTCTGCCTTATGCAGCATGCAGCACATACTGCACATACTGCCTTACATGGCATCTAGGACTAGTATAAGTAGCCTTCCCTCTTCACTGGCATTCCTCAGCCAGTTCTACATACTTGGATGTACTTCTCTCCTCTAGTACTTTCCTATGCAATGTCTGGTCTCCCAAAGTACTTGTATGTTGAAGAGAAGATCAAGGCTCTGGATCTCAGGAATATGAGTCACAAAACCTTGGATAGCTGCTGTGGGTGGTAAGAAGGGAGCGATATGTTCATCCCTAAAGGGATACGCAAGAGGAATAAAAAGAGGGACAACTGGCCAAGACCCTTCGACCAGGAAAGAGCCTTAATGACGAACCCGAGACTTTCCGGAGTGTTCCGCTGAAAGTCTACGGCAGATCCGTGGGATGCGCAGTGTAATGCGAAGAACACGAAAGTGAAAAGCTATAAGGACGATGAGGACTTATGCGGAAGCCCTTAAGACGGTTGACGATTGAAGGGAACGATAGATGGAAGGACAAAAAGATGAATTTCAACTGTCTAAGTACAGTCTTTTATAGTCTGGGCATACCCTAGACTGAAACAAGTAAGGTACATGCGTCACAATACCTGTCAAAGGTATGGAGATGACTAAATATGTGAATAAAGTATTTGATAAGGTAATTCAAGTCGTTAGGACGTGATACGACTTGATACAACGAGTCATAAACGCAACGCGAACAAAAAGACTTACCAGCGATGGAACCCGAGTGCGGATGTGGAACACGGACTATGCGGATTTCGTTCGGATCGGTGCGAGTTGATGCGAGAGAGTGCAGAAATGACTTTAGTCGGCCGTGGTAGAAGGTGAAAACGTTAGGAAAGGGATAAGGATAAGGATGGAGAACGACCCAGGTGGCGATTAGACGGTATGCGAGAGTAGAGACTTATGGCTCTCTACAACGTTCTGCCCACCTAATAACCCTTCAATCGTCAAACACCAGCACATTTTTGATGAGATTGTATGCAAAGAGTTTTTTAAAGGTAGATATATGGGACCGTTCTCCCAGTCAGAAATCGAGCATATCCTCGGCCCTTTTCAGGCCTCCCCTTTATTGCTCGTCCCCAAGCCAGGAAAACCAGGAAAATTCCGCTTAGTTCAGAACCTTTCATTCCTGCATGCCACATTACATACCCCATCCATAAATTCCCTAGTATCTCCTGATAATTTTCCTGCTCCTTATAGCACTTTTGCCATCACTTCACTAATTATTTCCTCCCTACCCCCGGGTTCCCAAGGTGCAGTCTGTGATGTGGCAGAGGCTTATCGGATGATCCCCCTTCATCCTTCTCAGTGGCATGCCCTTGTAGTACAACTATCTGACACCTCCTTTGCGATTGACACAAACACATGTTTTGGTTTCGGTCCATCTGGTGGTTTGTATGGCAACCTAGCAAGCGCCGGGGCAGACATCATGTGTGCCTCCGGAATCGGCCCCATTCTAAGATGGGTCGATGATCATCTCTTTCTGAGAATTCCCAGGACACATCTCCCTGAGTACAACCTCTTGCGTGCCAAAACTGCAGCCCGCATCACGTCAGCCGGTGGCTACCGAACCCATGGCAGCTGATCCTGGTTTGCCGGAACTCCACTCCCAAATGGTCAGACAGAAGAATTTAACGAAGACCTTTCATTTCCACTCCGCGACCGTTTCCCACAATCTCCTCAACCAGCAACTAACTCCAGGTTTTGCTACAACCTCAAGGATGTTGACCACATCTCCTCCATCTTAGGCATCCTCTGGGAACCATCAAAAGACATCCCCTTTTGTGACGAACCAACCTTTATCGGATTCACATGGAACTTGAGCCACCGCACCGTCCACCTCTCCGAAACCAAACAACTTAAGTACCTCACCGCACTAACAGATTGGGAATTGTGCCGCGCACATACCCTGGAGGACGTACAATGGCTCCATGGCAAACTCCTCCATGCAACACAAGTAATCCTTGAAGGCCACCCATACATAATGAACCTCAAGGCCATGCTCCCCATTTTCAGCAACCACCCCTTCGTCCCTCGCACCCCCCCACATGGCACAGCCAACGACATCAAATGGTGGCAAGCCTGCCTATCTTCCTCCCTTTCTCCCTCCCCCATCCCCACACCTTCCCCCATCACCTCAATCCAGGCCTTCTCAAATGCCAGTTCCTCCTCTGACATTGGCATTCTCCTCAACAGCTACTGGCACGCATGGCACCTCCGCCCCGGATGGAAATCGGAAGGCCGTGACATTGGTTGGGCTGAAAGTGTTGGCTTCGAGCTCCTCATCCTTGCCATCCTCCACTCTGGCCCCCCCAGCCTTCATCTCCGAGTTTTCGGCGACAACATGGGGGTCATCGACAGCTGGAGCAAAGGACGGAGCAGGAACCGCCCCACAAACGAAGTCTTCAAGTGCATCCTCACAGCCCTGGCTCCCTCACGTTGTACCATCTATCCCTAATACATACGCAGTGCCAAAAACCCAGCAGACGGCCTTTCACGCAGCATTTATCCCCCTGTACATCAGCTCCTCCCGCACTTCCCCATCCCCGAACCCTTACTCCTCCTCCTCCACAACCCTTGCTCCCACCTTCCCTCCCCTCCCAACCCAGCCCAACCCTCCCTCTAATCCTCGTATGTCCCTAATCCACACTGCAGTCACCTAGTCCTCATTCATCCCCCTTCTGCCAGCCCCTCAAGATCCCCCTGCCCCCATCCGCCCTCATTGCCTTGCCAAATCATGTCTTCTCCTCTGAGTCCCACATTCCCCCAAAACTGCTGTCTCCCCCCTATCGCCCGCCAACATACAATGCGTATATGAGGTCCTAGCCAATGCTTGGGCTGACTCAACCAAGGAAACCTACGGATCAGGACTCCTCGCATATCATACCTTTTGCAACATCAAGCAGATCCCTGAGGAACAACGAGCCCCCACATCCCATGACCTCTTAGCCGCCTTCTTGTCCACTTTTGCAGGTACCTACACAGGTACCACCATAACCAACTACCTCAATGTAGTCCACGCTTGGCACACCATACACGGTATCATCTGGAACATAAATCAGACCAAGATGGATGCCCTAGTGAAGGCAGCCAAGCTCATGGCCCCCCCATCTTCCAAGTGTGCCCCATGAGAACCCTACACAGTTGACATTATCACGAAGATCCACTCCCAACTTGACCTCTCACTCCCCCTGCACACAGCGGTATTCGCGTGCCTCACCACCCTCTTTTTTGCCACAGCACACACTGGTGAATTCACCGTCCCCAACAGATGTGCATTCGATCCAGCCATCCATGTCACCCCCAACCACCTCTTCATGCAACACAACTGCTTCGGACTAGAAATCACCAACCTCCACATCCCCTGCACCAAAGCTGCACCTTTGGGAGAGGACGTCAACTGGGCAAAACAAGATGGTCCCACTGACCCACTCGCAGCCATCAACAATCACCTGGCCATCAACAATCCTTCCCCCATACAACACCTCTTCGTGTACCGCATCAAAAGCGAGCTTGTTCCCCTCACTCACACAAAGTTCCTGAAGATGCTGGATACTGCCCTAAAAGCAGGCCACCTCCCTCCCCTCAAAGGCCATGGCATACAAATCAGCTCCACCCTTGAGTACTTGCCCCACAACATCCCCTTTGACGTCGTCAAGATCAAGGGCCGATGGGCCAGTGGTGCTTTCCTCATCTACCTTCGCAAACATGCCCAGATCCTCGCACCTTACATGCAGTCCAAGCCCACCCTTCATCAAGCATACCTCCAGTTCACATTGCCCCCCATCTGCAGGTGATCCTCCTGTGAGTATTCATCCGCCTCCTACCTTGTCAGGCCCTTCCCACTTCGCTTCATGCGTCGTCGCACGACTACCCGTTTGGGATCGCAGCTCACTTGCCCGACAGGTGTCGCTCCCGTTCCAGGCCGGAAAGCGCCAAGCGCTTCCACCATTCCATTGCTCTCATCCCCTAGCTACCCTCACATGTACCTAGTCCTATGTATGTCATCCCCTTCCTTTGCCCGTCCAACCAAGCGACGTCCAAAGATGTTTCACTCATTCATTCTGACTCATCAATTCTCACGGGTATTATCCTGCCCGTCAAAGTCATGACCGTCACTGTAAACGAGTTACTACAATGGTATCCATCTTACCTTCTTTGCATGAGTGAGTCTTTCAGAGATACGATAAATGCACATGATGAATAAGGTACCAACCAACCGACTATTCATTTCGAAGGAAATTGTGGCTGTTCGAACGTTTCAACGCTTCAACGCGTACGTTCAGCTGTTTCAACGCCACAATCGCCATGTGACACTTCGGGTTCGTTCCGATTGGCTTCTGATCTCTGCCTTATATAAGGTATGGTGTTTAGGACTACGCCGTTTTGCAGTTGTTTGCGAAATGCCACCTGCGTCGAGGGTGTCATCATTTTTTTTAATTTAAAAAACTTTAGGTTCTCTCAGAATCCAGATTACTTATACCACCGTAGCACATTGATCCTCGATATTCACGGTAGGGTCAGAAGACCTCTCCGGTGACGTTCTGAGTCGGTGCGTCCGATGATGTATTTGCCTTGGTACCTGTTGACACCATGTTATATATGCTATGGACCAAACCTCCTCACATGCGAATTATGGTTCATGAACAATAGGATATCCATAAGACCGAGAATTGGATCCCTGGCACTGTTTTACTTGGCGCGTTCTCATCGGCCCGCTGACTTTACTAGAATTACACCATGTTTATTACTTCTTTGAGCAGTCTCTTACCTTGAAAGATCGTATCGCAGAAAGATACAGAAGAATGATAAGCACCTCGGAGCCATTCGGAACTCACAAGGTGATTTATAAACTCTCGGCCTTCCGTGTCTCCTTACACTGCTTGTTCATCATGACGTCTGGCTTTGTTGCGACTGGTCTCACAACTTTCGTTCTCGTCTATATCTTAATCAAGCATCGCTCAGGCCCATCTCTGTCCAAGATCCGCGGCCCCAAGTCATCATCACTCGTCTTTGGTAGGTCCTGGTGTTTTAGTCGCCACAGCGTGTTGACATTGTCTAGGAAACTTGCTTGAGCTGTTCCAACGTCCGGCCGGTCAGACCGACTTTGAATGGCAAAACCTCTATGGGGATGTTGTTCGTTTTAAAACTGTCTTTGGAGTAAGCTGAATCCGTCACAAGCATTATACTGATATTTAATTCGATGTTAGGAGGACCGACTTATGATCGCCGATCCAAAGGCACTTCAACACATACTCAACCTATATGGTTACCCGAAGCCACGCGATCTTCGTGTAATTGCCCGAATGACGCATGGGAAAGGGATCGTTTGGGCCGATGGTACTTGGGTGCAGAAACTTGATTATTTAGACGTCTGATAGTCATTTCAACAGGGGAAGATCATAAACGCCAAAGAAAGATTCTTCTCCCAGGATTTGGCGGTCCAGAATCCAAAGCATTTCTGAGCGTTTTCAAGGGATGTGCTGAATCTGTAAGTTCATGCATGCAAACTTCAGCTTTGATGTGACTTGGGTTGTAGATGTGCGCAAAGTGGATGGAGATTGTTTGGAACAGCACGGACCAGAAAGCAATCCTAAATATCCCAGAATGGCTCTCCCGTGGAACGCTGGATGCGATTGGTCAAGGTACATCTCCGACGCAATAAAATACAGTCCAAGGCTCTTACCTTTTCACCAGCCGCATTTGATGTCGAATTTGGTACAATCCACAACGATAACCACCCACTTGCGAGAAAGTATAACAACATGTTGTCAGTCCTCTCGCGCGTCTGCTTGGAGCGGAACGTAATTCTTCTTTTCCCCAGGACTGATATTTTTGGATATCCCTCTGCACAGCAGATTTTCATACAGGCAGTTTCCAAGTATTTTCCGACGTGGATACTAGAATGGATGACTGATCACGGATCAAACCCTCGGCTTGAACGCGCACGCGAGGTGATGAAGATGGTGACCGAAGTATCGAAGGAATTGGTTCGCGAGAAAGCTGAGACCTTGTTAGCAGGCAAGGGGAATCGGGACGTTTTCAGCTTGCTTGGTATGTGATAACTTTGTTGCTTGCTAGTCAACGTTGCTCATTATCCCTTAGTCAAGGCCAACATGGACTCAGATGCGAAGAACAAGCTGACAGAAGAGGAATTACTCGCTCAGATGCGGTCCGTGTAGTCCTTTCATTGCTTTCGGTCGTTGTCGTTCGCTAAACAATTATTAGTACAATTCTGCTCGCGGGACATGAAACCACGTCAAACAGCCTGAGCTGGATTCTTTTCGAGCTTGCACGGTATCCCGAAATGCAGTCCAGACTCCGCGCTGAGATCCGGGAGACGGAGATCGGTATCCGAGAACGCGGTGATACACAGTTTACAATGGCGGATTTCGATGCAATGCTTTACACGACAGCAGTAATCAAGGTGGGCAATGGCCCTAGCACTCCTTGTCGTGTCCATTGAGCGCCTGCTTGACTAGGAAGGATTACGGTACCACCCAGTGATATCCCATATTCATCGTTTTGCTGGTACAGATGATGTCCTTCCACTCTCTCGACCAATTGCGACAGAATCTGGTGAGATGATCAAGGAAATCGTTGTCCCAAAAGGGACACGGATAGTGGCGTCGATCGCAGCGTACAACCGGTGAGCTATCCTCACGATATATATATATTCCCATGTCTGATCGGTGGTGTCCTCCCCAGCAATAAAGAGTTGTGGGGCGAGGACGCACACAAGTTCAACCCTGATCGCTGGCTGGACGGTATAGCGAGTGAAAAGAAATCTATCTCGATTGGTGTCTATGCGAACTTGTAAGGCATACTTGCAGTATATTCTTGATTGAATTGATCTCCAATGCGTTGCAAAAATGACAGGATGACATTCATAGGTGGTACCCGCGCATGCTTGGGGTGGCGATTCGCGTACGCAGCCTTTCTTACTAGACACAAACGGACACGGAACTGATTGCGGACGATAGCGTCACTGAAATCCAAGCATTCCTCGTGGAGATCATTGACAAGTTTGAAGTGACGATGACGGAACGATCTCAAAAGATTTGCCGCGGGCCACCTGGCTTGCCTCTGCTCACGATTCCGGTAATCGAGGGAGAAGTAGAGCGCGGTTCTCAGATGCCGTTGTCTTTGTCGATCGCTGCTCGTTAAATTAGGACGAAACGTGAAGGAGAACACACAAGAGAATATCTATGTGACATTAGTGGCGGCCTATGGAAGTAATGATCTCGCATGTATGCAAAGGTTCTTTTTTTGCATTGACGAGCAGCGGCATGTGCGGATGATCGAGTTTCCTGAATGTCCCTCATCAATCGAATGTGCTATCTCGCACTTCCAGCTTAATCGGTGTGTCGGCGAGCACTACCTCTCTCGTTCTCTGCCCGCACGCTGCCATCCCGGCAATTCCTTTACGCCATGTATGGATGGCATGTCATTTAACTGAACACATAACTCTCTCTTCACCGACCACCACAACAGATGATTTACATACACGGTCGTAGCTGTCTTGTCCCGCCGCTCCAACAAGTTCACGTTCACCTTGACACCTCCCTTTGTAAACACCCCACCGTCCCGGCCATCGCACTCATTCGGGGGAATGTTGAAGCATGACATATTCCCAGTCTGGAAGTTCACACGATAGAGTTGCCATTGTGTATGTACGTTGCATATCGTCAAGCCAGACTGAGAAGACAAAAGTGTGCTGCCAATACTTTCGCCAAATGGAGTTTGATCTTCATCTTAGATCCGTAGATCATCACCACCCAACGGCCCGCGAGAGAATAGAGCAACGTCAGGTGGACGACTCTGGTCTTTCCGTCAAAGGTAGCTCATTAAGAGGAGGTACGATTTGCAACATGCCCTGGGTTAAAATGTATCCCCGGGAACAACGCGGTTGATCGGACATGCGTCGGGGTAGCCCGTGTCAAAGCTAGAAAAATCGTCTTGTGTTGGAGGATAGTTTCGCGGAGTCACAACGTTCTTGAGAAGCCATCTGCCACAACCTTCGTTGAGGCTACTCTACCTAGCAGAAGCGACGTCGTCAGTGTTCGGGGAAGAAACGGTCGTGGAATGCAAATTACTCAGAGCAGCAACCATATGTCAAGGAAGATCTCGCCCGGCCGCTCTCGACCAAGATTGCTCATCCTGTGGTACTCTAGATGTATCGCAATCCCTGCACTGAGTAGAGATCAGGTATTTGAAGGTGCCGCAACCCAAAAACGACGACCTTCAAAGGAATGCAAACGTCTTGATAGACCCCGTTGATGGAATACCTGCGCTCAGATTGTGTTCATTGTTCGCAACACGCTGAAAGCAATATCATCTCTTGCACTTTTCATAATGAGCGTCCCTTGTCCATCGTTGTTTTTGATCCCGATCTCCCTTTTTAAGGAAGGTGGTGTCTCTTCTGTAAAGAGCCTATAATCCGCGTCAAAGACAGGTAGGATCATTATGTAT
Organism: Aureoboletus auriporus; assembly: GCA_038089615.1. Taxonomy (NCBI): domain Eukaryota; kingdom Fungi; phylum Basidiomycota; class Agaricomycetes; order Boletales; family Boletaceae; genus Aureoboletus; species Aureoboletus auriporus. The sequence continues at coordinate 42,364 of JBBPLF010000101.1, forward strand.
CCAGCTCCGGCGGATTCCGTGAGGCTTTGAGGACGCATCGAGTGCACGAGTTCAAGCAACAGTAAACTTTATACCCTGGTCATTCAGTAGCAAACCAGTGCGCTTAGTTCCACCACGACGAGCGAACGGATGTGGTGTTTCGGGTCTCCACTCACCGAATCCCTTTCAACCCAGGGTTGTTCTGTTGCTTTATCCGAGCCATTAGTAAGACGATCCAAAGAACGATTGTTTCAAGTGAGCAATGTCACCAAAAGGACTCGTAGAAATTCTGGTGTTCAGTATCAGTCAGACTAACTATAGAATGGAGCTCAGAAGGGAAGCAACGACCATGGCATTATGGGCATCATGGTAAGCCTAACTAGACGATAGATGAGCATAATTGCGTAAAACGACTCGGATAAATGGGAGAACCTACTATATAGTAACATACGGGTGTCTGGACGGAAGTGAAGGTATACATCGCGACAGTGATACTATGATGGAGTGATCAGGTGTGAGAAGCACGTGGCGTTGTATCAGCCCTTGATGCAATGAGCCAGAGGTTTCAACGTTCCACCCTTTGGTCAGTAAATATACGACTCCACGCATTCACCCCAAATGGCAACAACATAACCAAGGAGAGCCTACTAAAATTCCCCCTGACCGCGATCGTAAGTGTGGAACTCGCGCTTTTACCAAGAGGGAAGCCTTTTCCTGACCTCTCTTGAATCCGTCGCTCGTTCAACATTAGTGCTTGGAAAATCAAGATCAACGATTTCTCCGGATTTTGTAAGCTCATTATAAGATGCGTTTAGGTGCACGGGGTGGCGATCATGAGCTGTTTGCGCGAAAGGTATGCGCCTGGTACGACCCTCTTCGTAGTGTTAGTCATCGAAAAGGGCTGAAAAGAGAACTCGCTTAGGTCACTCCTTCGATCCCAATATCTCAAGGACAAGTACGCTGAAAAGTCTCCACAAAGAAGACAAGAGAGTCCAAAAATTGTATGTGACCAGTCCGAGAGTGATCTGAATCAAGTTTCACGCCCAAAAGCGTGAGCCACGAATGGCACTCAAGGACGAGAAGTGCCACATGCTATAAGACCACCTTCTCATATCCATGGAGGGTAGCGACCACTCCGGCTCTGTAAGCCTTGCTTGTTACGTGTGCACTATCGATCATGTCGTGTGCCATGTATCCACCGCATTATTCGAGGTTCAGCAACTATTTGTTGGGAACCCTCTGCCACAGATTTGCAGGCAACGACCGTAAATCCGATATGTTCCCTTCGCGTGAACGACGTTTATTTTGGATAGTGGCAGAGCCATCCTTATCTCGGCAATAGATGCAATATACATAACAAGGGATCCCAGAAAAGGGACACGTTGGAAGAAAAAGGTGGGACTCCCATTGGGAATAATTTCTTTTGTCCGGTCCCCGCGACAGCACTCAAAGCCATAACCCCCAGCACTTCGCCTGGAAGGTCTTGAGCAGAGAGGGCCAGCCGCTTTTCCGATATATCGCTCAGTTGATTACAACCGGGCCCTGGTAGAGCCGATCGGGGAGGGAACTGTATGTCATGCCAGATTTCGACCCGCTCACGAGCTGAGATGGAGAAACCACCATGTGCGTGGTGAGTATCGTGGACTTCGAACTGGTCAAAAACTCGAGATTTGATCCTTCGCTGGCAAGAGATTCTCGTATCAATGCGACTCCACGGGACTTCCCTACATCCTATCAGGGCTATGATTCGTTGCAAATGGATCGCAGGTGCTTGACGACTACATCGACAGGTGAATATGAAACAGGTTAGAATAGTCGCTGAGGTGAACACACAAGACAGTTAACCGAGCATGGGACTAGAACAAATCCAGGCGCATGTGGTCCATAAATGCAAAGAGCAAGGTGTGAGAACCAACATCTGGCAAAGTAAGCACATCTGCTACTATGTCTCAGCGATGTCAAGACTTACCTCTATAAAGAAGGGTTAGAGTCAAGGTCAAATCCTCCACAAGGGAGGGAAGAGCGAAAAATTGACGCCCAGCCAAAGAATAGTCTGGAATCGAGTTCCACGCCCCCTACATGCGAGCGCGTGCTCACCAAAGTGCACTCAAGAACAAGAGAGTGCCAGGTAACACCCGCCATCACGTTCCCCGATGGACGTCCACATCGTTCATGCGACGTTTTGTCCACAAACTTTATTTCCTCTTGTCGTGTTTTGTGAACCGCTGCATTCACGTTTGTGACCTTTGGGCCGTACGTGAAGCTATCCCTCCCACGATCAAGGCGTCCCAGAAGAGACGCTTGGGGTGATGAAAGTGAGGTCAATGGTGTCCCTCGCCGGTTAGGGGTCTAGGGGAAAGAGAGCTTTTCTGGTGTGCCGCTCAGCTAGTTGCAACTGAGCCCTACGAGAGCCAATCGGAGGGAATCGTATGCTCAGACCTTGACCCGCTTGCAAAGTTGGAGGTGGAGACCTCCTATCCGTGGTGAGCGACCTTCGAGTTAGAGGGACTTGCTTACGAATATTCTGGCTTTTAAACATACTCTGACTTAACAATTCTCACGGGTGTGAATACAAAGTGAGATACATCGCCGGCGATTGATCGATAAAGTGAGTGGTAAGGTCGACTCAACCCCGCCCTACCCGCCTCTTCTTCCTATCTCTCCCTCTCTCTTCACGATCGCTCTCTATCACCTCAGGTTCTTCTTCTGAAGTCGAGACCCGTTTAGCTGCTTTCTTGGCGACGCGTACCGCCCGCTCAGAGAGGTCCCCCCTCGTTAGTTTCGATGTAGTGCGGCCACGGGATTCTTCCCGGACGTGACTTCTTGTCATGGGGCGTGAGGGGGCCGAAGTATCTGAATCCGAGGCTAAATGGGTGTGACTCTGGGAGAGCAACGTGCGAGAAGTCGCCTTTGTTTTGGTAGATACCACGGGGGTTCCAGAAGCAATCGTAGAGGCGCTGGCAGGAGGGCGAGCTCGGGAGAGCGGTTGAGACTTTGTCTTTGTCTTTGGTTTCGACTTGGGTGTCGGATTTAGTTCATCGACTGCCATGTCCTCCTTCTGTGCTGCACCGCCACCGACTGTCTCGGCTTTGGCTTTTGCAGCACGACCCGCTAAACTCTCCGCATCAGCTTCGTTTTCGGAGCCGGAGGTCCCCTTTAATGATTTGCGCGGACGTTTTCGTGCAGAGCGGGGTGCTAAAAGGGAAGCTTGTGATCGGGCCGGAGAAGGATTGGATTTCCGTGTCGAGGACATCCCAGCGACGTTGCGAGATGGAGATGAGGCATGAGAATCGCGGCGTTGATCGCGGATACCATGGCAGTTTAGTTTAAGACACGACGTCAGTTTGTCGTCGTGCAAGGTCGAGTCCGCTCTGAATCGAGCGCGTCTGACGTCTATCTGGTGGTAATATGTATCAGGACAGAACTTGAGACGATGATGAACTCACTGTGTGCCTCCCTTCATAACACCAACCGTCTGGAGGGCCTTCGCTTCCGTCCCCCGAGGCTGTCTGCCCGCAGCAGCCCCAAAGAGTCTCATAGCCCCCTCCCGAGATACGGGACACCAACGCACTGTCGTCGTCATGCGGTACGCGGCAAGCCTTGTCCTTCTCTTCGTTTTCTATGTCAAAGAAACCCTTGTGACAGCGCACACAATGTAGCAAAGGAGGTGGTGCAAGGGTTGAGAAGAAGGAAGCCAGCTTGGTTACGGTGTCGGGTGATGGAGGACGGATGGTATTCTCGACGAGTGACGCGAGTGCAGGAGTAGACGGCGGCGGTTGTGCGCGAAGATGTGCGAGGGTATACGCATGCAGCGTCTTTGGTGGTATGGTCGACATGAGATCACAAAGAAGGTGTGTTTCATTCGGGCCAGCGTTGGGAGGAGGGGTCGGGGTCGCTGGGGGTGGCGCAGCGGGGGAGTTGTCATTGTTACCTCCGCTGAAATCAGAGTCTTTGAGAGTCAAGTCGGTGGTGCTCCCGCCAAGCGCAGAACGCAGGGATGTTGGGAAACGGAACGGAGAGTGGTGAGCAACGGAAGCAACGGACGGTGTCGGTGTAGGAAGACGTGTAGTCTGGTCGTCTGGGGATCCCAGTGTAGATGGGCGGTTAAAAAGTCCAAATACCATGTTGGAAGGAAACAAGACAAGCGAAGGTGTAGATTAGTTGAAGAAAAAGGACAAGCTGTGTGCCTCGTGCACATCGCGATGCGGTAAACACGCCCACGTCTCACGCACAATCACAACGTGTATGTCAAGCTCGAAACGTGCCCGACGCGCGCCGCGAAGATCGACCGATGCGCACAGCTACATATATATCATGAATCATGATGTACAACTTGAATGTCGTACACTCGTTTGTTTACCAGAGGCTTTCAGTTTCAACACGACCAAATAACAGCACAACTACGACTCCCGCTTCAGTCGCTTCGGGCTGACACGCAGTCATGGCAAGGTCTCAAGATAGCTTCACGTTCACGGTCGGAAAGCTCGGTGAGTGACCCAAATATCACCTAGCACGACCCAATGTTTGACTGGCCCTTTCAGACGCGGGCATGGCGGTATGACACTCTGCGTCCATCCGAAGCTCCCATTTACACACCAATTCTCAGATACTGCTGGGCGAACGCGCCCATCTCATCGAGTTCCCGTCCGTTCTCTTGCCCCCCGGTGTTGCCACTGGCTCCATAGTCAACATCGCGGTTCACCAAAACATCGGCGAAGAACAGAAACGGGACCAAGAGTTCTGGGGCCTTCAGCACGACATCCTCGAGACTTTTGGTCGTGCCTCTCCGGAATCACCTCAGCTAGAGGTGTTGTACCTCTGATCTTTTTCGGTATCGTTTCCTCACATCGCCCAGGTCCGCAACGTCACCCAGACCTCAGTAACGTTGGAATGGCCTCCCTTGAAACTCGCCACGGCCAAACTGCGTTCCCTTGATATATACAAGAATTCACAGCGGCTCGCATCAATACCCAATGCCCTGACCAACACCTCCACCAAATTATCCGGCCTCTCCCTCGATACCCTCTACACCTTCCAGTTGGTGCTACGCACTACTGCCGGAACTTTCCATTCCAACCTCGTTCGCCTTCGTACCCACACCATCGCCGACACGAGCGGGATCTCGGTATGTTTCGGCACCGTAATCGATGAGACGCTCTTGCAAGATGTCAAAGCTGCACTTGGCGAAATGAAGGCAAAGTGGAGCGACAAAATTCAAATCGACACCACACATTTCGTGTGTACGACCCCGGCTATGACTCCTGCTGGTGCCAGTCCCAGCGGCGGCAATGTTTCTAGCGGACCGGGGGTGGAGTATCAACGGGCACTTCAGCTCAGCATCCCTGTCGTTCAGCCGCAATGGATATTAGCGTGTTTGATGGAAAAGAAGTGAGTTCCTCGTAACAACCTGTAAGCTTACGACTGATTCCCTGGTCGTTTACAGAATGGTCCCTATCGCTGGGTTCTACCTTGGGGTCACTCCTCCCTCGATGTATCACAATCAACGACCACAATCGATGTCTCAGGCCTCTCTACCTTCTACCAATGGGACCAATGTTTACAAGACGGCGAATCGGGCTTCGATGCCCGTCGTCACACGTACCACCGCTGCAAGTCCTCCAGCAACCACCAAAAAGCCCTTTGAGCCCACTCCCGAAGAGGGTTCAGACGATGAAACAAAGACGGAGAAAACCGTACCTAGAAAGCCGATCCCTGGGTCAGAAACGCGGCACAAGAGTAATGGCACGATGGATCGCAATTTCCGATTCCCACCCACGTCTCAATCACCACCAGTGCAAACACCTCCAGCGACATCCCCCCCGCCTTCGTCACCACCTGCCACCGCTGAGTCGACCCCACGTCCTTCTGCTGTTACTGCATCGGATGCTGTGCCCGTGGTGAAAGTGATTGCACCGTCAAGCGTCGAGGTACCTCCTCCGCCACCGGTCGAAAAGGAAAATAGAAGGATCCTTGCAGAGGATGACGCCGAGGAGGAGGTCGGAGACACGGTGGAAATCGACTTGCGATGATGATCATATTCTCTTTCGAATGCCAACCAGGACTTGCGTACAGATTCGAATCGTAGCACCACGTAGAGATATGATATGTTTTTGGGTGTGTGTCACAGCCACTGTAATAATGTCACGTGCCATGGGGTCTCGAGCGGTCACTTGACCCATCCTTATCCTTGACAAGCTTGACGAGTGATTGATGTCAAAGAGACGGGTCGCATACTACTATGACGGTTCGTTCCTGCCATGAATTTCCTTTGCATTTCCTCTGAACGGACCAGGGGACATTGGCTCATACACATATGGTCTTGGCCACCCCATGAAACCACACCGGATGCGCGTCACACACGACTTGGTCTCTGCATACGGCATGCTCGATAAGATGCAAGTGTTGGTATGTCCTCGTCCAACACTCCCTCTCCATCCACCCACGCGTTTTCGCGATGCAGCGTCCCAAGCGCGCCAGCCCAGAGTCCATGACCGCTTTCCACACCGACGAATACATCCATTTTCTAAATCGAGTGACGCCCGAGACAGCAGAGGAACTCACATACCATGGCACGCGATGTACGTGGCCGATAGCCGACCTTTTCACGTTCTTTTTTTTCTGATCTGCTCACAGTCCTCGTGGGCGAAGACAACCCCGCGTTCGAAGGCGTGTTCGAATTTTGTTCCATTTCAGCTGGCGGGTCGATAGGTGCGCATACGCACGCGTTTATTCTGTCCCATACTCAGTCGCTGCAAAAGCTGCGGCCCAACGTATCACCTCTGGCTCGGCCGACATCGCCATCAACTGGGCTGGTGGTCTCCACCATGCCAAAAAGCGTGAAGCTTCCGGGTTCTGCTACATCAACGACATCGTGCTCGGCATCCTGGAACTACTCCGGTCCTATCCACGCGTGTTGTATATCGACATCGATTGTCATCATGGAGATGGCGTAGAGGAGGCGTTTTATACGACGGACAGAGTCATGACGTGCTCTTTTCACAAGTTTGGGGAATACTTTCCGGGAACCGGGACACAGGAAGACAAGGGGATGGGTAAAGGGAAACATTATACCGTCAACGTCCCACTCAAGGATGGCATTACGGACGAGGCGTTCAAGACGGTGTTTGAACCGGTGCGTTTACATGTCGTGGACGCCTATCTTATCTCATACTCGCCTACAGGTCATATCTAAAATCATGGATGTCTACCGTCCAAGCGCTGTCATATTACAGTGCGGCGCGGATTCGTTAGCAGGAGACAAATTGGGCTGTTTCAACATCACCATGAATGGACACGCGCACTGTGTCCAGTTTCTTCGCTCGTTCAACGTCCCGCTCATTCTCCTTGGCGGAGGAGGATACACGGTCAAGAACGTTGCTCGAACATGGACCTATGAGACCGCGTGTGCTCTTGGTATAGAAAAGGAGATCGACCTGAACCTACCCTGGAATGAGTACTTTGAATGGTTTGGACCCCGGTACCGCCTCGAAGTTCCCGAGAATAACATGGACGACTTGAATATCAAGGATGGGTCGCTAGACAAGGTGAGATTCAATGCGCTGCACCAGCTTGCGCAGTTACGCTGTGCGCCGTCGGTCGGAATCCACGACGTTCCACGTGAAAGTCTTGGGGAGCACCTCACTTTGGAAGTCGAGGAAGATAGGGAAGACGTTGTGATGGATGATTTGGACCGCCGGCTCGCTCGTAAGTAGATACACTTTTCCATCCTTTTCCTGGTACTGAAAACCCATACAGAGCACGCGCGGTATCTGTACAAGCTACAAGACGCTACCGCGGGATCAGAGGAATCCGACGAGGAGCGATATGACTCGGACGGGTCGTCTTACCGGCGGAGTAGAAAGCGGATGAGCATCATGACGAATCGATACGTCAACGTGGACGCGAGCAAGAGTGTCCCTCGTAGGCGGTTCTTCAAGAGTGCGGCCAGGTGGGACGCGACCTACGGGTGCGTTCAGCTGGAGAAGGAATCGGTGTTGGATGCGGGGGTGAATGGGAATGGGAATGGGATGCGGACGGGCGGGTTGGCGGCGTTGATGGAGGCGGGTGGGGTGAGCAGACATGGCAGGGAGATGAATACGAATAATGATGAGGATTGGGAGGACGGGGCTTCCGTATAGCGTTTAGCACTTTTTTCTTTGGTTATTGTATACCATCTAGCATGTATTTCTAGTCGCGAGGTGAGGATGCACGAACCTCGGATTCTATTTGTAATGCGATCCTAGTCGGCCATTACATATTACAGCCAAGTGCAACTTGAGTATTCAAAAATACTCAACTATTCAAGTTGTTGCGATTGCGATGTTCTACCTTTATCTCCCATTGACATTTTACACAACTATAGTATTATATGCATCCGATTCAGAGCTCAGTCTGACTACCGACCACTGCAACCGAAATAATTCGACCGTCAAGGTAGGCATTTCGATTGGCTCAAATGTCGTGTCTACCCTGACACTACTCTTTGCGAATACTTCACCATCCCAAATCGCTTTCCAAGATTCGGGGCAATGGTGAAACATGTCACCCGCAACGTCCTGCCGATGGACAACGCCTCTCTCGACGTTTCCTATATGTTCACTGCATACCAATCTGCGACAGCCTTCCTCGCGTCCACACCAACTACCGCATTCGATCTCGTCAACGGGCGAAACTTGTAGAGTGTATGCTACTCACGGCAACAACCAATATCGAGCAGGATTGCGTCAGGACACTCCTGACCGAGTTTGATAATCCTTTCGTACTCTGGCTGCGTGCCGAAATCCCGGTTAGAAAGGAAGAAACTTCACCGGAGAAACACCAAAAACTTGATACACGGGTAAGGGAATATCTACGTTCAGGATGGGTTCCCATTGGAGGCACAAACTGGAATCGCTCAGCTCACTCAGCCCGTACGCCTTTTCTTGCACGTTCAGAATGTGCGTTTTCAGATCATCGTCGTTGTCGACCCCAGTCTGCCCTGTAAAGAAGGTCGCTTGATCGGGCGAGAGCGCGTAAGCTGCGTCGAGCGGCTCCATGTCAGGGTTTCTGATAAATGTGAGTGTGAAGCTCCAGTGGATCCTGTGAAGACCCATTGTGGTTCACTGTGTGAGTTCAAGTCTCAGCAGGCTTTAGGCTTTAGATATCATTCGCATTACTACGTTGAAAACCAGTGCTAATCCATTCGTAGGATCCAGAGGTATCTCACCGGTAGTGATGCTGATGCAGATAGTCACATTAGTAGTACAGCAACATGCTGTTCATTTTACGTTTGACTCCGAAGCATTCCGACCAGTACTCGGAACGCTTCGCCAATACATTATTTTAAGGAGAACTAGAAATTACTCGTGTCGATTATAGATTGTCGATCAGTGACATGACGCTGCCGTGTTTGTACCTAGATCTGCGCAGTACGTATTTTTTTCTGTCCAATGGTGCAAAAATATCGATTCCAGATACCCCACGGGTTTATTTCATAACCGAATATCCTACTCGGCCTCCTTATGCCTGGCCGCTGTGCCCCCCTTATCGACCTTGCTCGACGCACTCCAATTACCTAATTCGCAAAGCGCCAACTATCAGGTAATCACTGCCCTTCAAGTGGATGCGAATAAGCCCTTCGTTGCTCTCGATTTACCTCCATGCCGCAAATGATGGGCTGGTACACTTCAGGCACCCTTCTTGCAGCGCTAGTACCACTCACAATTGTCGCTGTGGACGTAGTTCGGCGGATCCTTCAGCACCGCATCGGACGGAAAGGATATCTTCTTCCCCCTGGTCCGACCCCAATCCCATTCTTGGGGAATATGCCCTACATCAATACCACGGAATGGCAGGCAAAATATGGTGCGTGTAATGCAGTGTGTGTACGTGTGATGCTGAGCGTTCGTAGGTGATATGATATACGTTCGACTTTTGGATACTGACGTTATTGTACTGAACTCGATCACAATCGCCACGGAGCTACTGGAGAAACGATCACGAATATATTCCGATCGTCCTTTTATTGAATCTGTGGCCCCGTGGGTGTCTTTCATTCCCATCATAAACGATCGCTTTTGACCTCTTTCTAGTTATGGACACGATTGTAACTTTGGTTTTGCGCAGTACGGTGAACACTGGAGGTTATGCCGGCGAATATTCCAACAAACATTCCATGCCGCTGCTGCCCTCAGGTTTCGCCCAATGCAACTTCGAAGAGCCAGAGAGCTGATTTGCAATATGATTCAAGTCGACGATCCTAGCGAGCACCACTTTCATTTTCATACGTAAGACCATCCATCAAGACTCGTTTTTTTTTTCCGATCACCTTGATCCATGCAGGTATAGTTCTGCAGTTGCCATGTCTGTGGTGTACGACTACGATCCAAGTCCGAAAAATGACCCCATGGTGCTGATCATGAATCGATATCTTGAGGCATCCCTTCCAGGAATGACGCCGTGGAAAATTCTCCTTCTCAAGTTTTTCCCTTTTTGTAAGTTCATGGAGTATTGTTCATGCGAACGATTTCACTCGTTATTTGGGAAAGTACTCCGTATACCCGATTGACTTCCAGGGTCGTGGATCAGACGAGAGGCGAACAAGGCCTATGCATGGAGGAACAAGATGGTTGAGACGCCGTACCAATACGTCCAGAAGCGCATGGTAAGCTTTCGGTGTGTTAGTAATCAAATATCATGACAGGGAGCAACTGTAGGAATCCAAAGATCACATAAACCCTGCAATGGTGTCCGACCACATCACACGAATGGAGAAATTCAATGGGTCATATCGTTCTCAGTATGAGACTGCTCTCAAGCACGCTTCTGCGACTGGCTTTCTTGGTAAGGTCTTGCTGGAAGGAAACAGTCCAGAGTAGGATCTAACCACTTGGTATACACAGGCTCTGTAGAAACGGTTTGTACGAGTCCGTCAGGGAGGGGTATATTTCTCACAATTTACAGGCAAGCTCAGCATTGATGACATTCAAGCTTGCTATGGTTGAGAACCCACATGTTTGGAAACGGGCTCAAGTTGAAATCGACGCTATCGTCGGAACTGAGAGACTCCCAGAGTTTGACGACAGACCGTCCTTGCCGTATGTCGATGCAATTGTACGAGAAACATTGAGATGGAGACCAATTATTCCGTTAAGTGAGTGTCAACTTGAAGTAGGGTGGAATTTTCTTTCCAGTTTTCCCAACATTCTATTGAAGTCCCGCACGCGGTCACTTGTAGCGATGTCTACGAAGGTTACTACATACCGAAGGGTGGGTCCTACTCGTCTGTATATTATTTGTTCGTGCCAGTAAGACATTCATTACTAGGGGCGACCATTCTCGTAAACACCTGGTACGTTGTTGTTCGCGAATATGAGAGCGTCGCAAAGGTCATTCACCATTCTCATAGGGCAATGTCACGCGACAAAGCTCGGTACCCAGATGCAGAGAAATTTTTACCTGAAAGATTCTTGAATGCGGAAGGGAGGTTAACGGACGACGACCCTGGCCAATTTATCTTTGGATTTGGGAGGCGAAGATGTCCAGGTATGTCACACGAGTGAGTTCACACACAAAGCCCTTTATCGCGTCTAGGCCGTCATGTTGCCGATGCGTCTCTCTGGAGTGCCATCGCGACAATGCTCGCCACTCTTGATTTTCACCTCGCCAAAGATGACGATGGAAATGACATCACGTTTGAAGCAACATTCACGAATGGATTTACCGAGTAAGTGCAGATAGACCCGATTCTGAGTTTTTGTCCTTCTAAACGATTTTTCAGTCACCCTCTTCCTTTCCCTTGTCGAATTACCCCTCGCTTAAATATCAGCAAACGGATCCTTACCAGCAGTCTCGCAAAGTGAGGGATCGTCCAAAGTTGGTTTGGTAAAGGCCTGTACACCCAATTCTGTTAGTCCCAATGGAGTATGATATGTTGAGAAATTGGGGAGTTTTTGTTCTATAATACTACATATATAGACTGTAGCACTTCAATATGCATTCGAGCTCAATCTGCTGACCACTGCAATCGAAACATTTCGGCCGTCAAGCTAGACGTTTCGATTACTCCAACTTCGTAATTACTCTGACAGTCCTTTTATTAGTGAATACTTCACCATCCTAAGGGGCACCCAGAGCAACGATAGAAGCTTGAGACTCGGATGTCACATTCTACCAAGCCCGCGGCTCTCACGTGAAAGATACCTTTCTTTAAATAACTGCATGAGTATGTTCACCGCACTGAGGAGATAACAGACTTGCCAACATCTTTGCCAACTTTGAAGTTGCTTTCCTTCGAAATCAAGTGGAAAGAAGCAAGACAAGGAAATCACCGCACAACACCCAGCGACTGGATTTAGTGACGTTAGCTTGGATACATGGGTCATGCCTTGTTCAATACGACACCAGAAACCCATCCGATCAAATTTATCGCGGGGAAGCGTTTGGTGCCGGCTTGAGGCCGTCCTGCCTTTCGACGCACAACCATTGATGGGAAGATGAGTCTGGAAAGATGTCAGTGTGAGCAGATAATTTTGCGAAATTAACCTTTCGTCCTGAGGGGGAAATCACCCACAACTTGAACAGCCTTCCTCGCGTCCATGGCACGAGTCACCATATAAGGAGAATGGTGACGAGGAGCGGTTTGGTCCGTTATGTAAGAAAAGACAAAGCGTGACTCACAAATGTGCGTCAGGCGTTCGTAAGGTTATGTAAGAAAAGGTAAAGCGTGACTCAACAAGTGTTCGTCAGGCATTCGTCAGGCAAAAAGGGGAAAGGAACCTAATGGGGAGAAGAAGATAGATGTCTTGTGAAGACACGAGGAGAGACGATAAGCCCATAGACATAAGGAAAAGAGGGGTTATAAGGGAAAATCGTAACAGGTAGTTGCTGTGAGTAGTGTACACTCTGCAAGTTTTTCTTCCCCAAACATTGACAGGACCAACTGCGGTAGTTGGTGTGGATGCGAGGAAGGCTGTTACAGATGGTTTCCCCCTCAAGAATGTTGTAGCCACTGATTTGAAGAAAGGTTAATGATGCACAATCTCATAAAATTATCAGCTCGCATGGACATCTTTCCAGAATTCTCTGACCTCGGTCATGCTTTATGCAGTATGACACCAGAAACCTATCCGATCAAATTTATCGTGGGGGATGCGTTTGACCCAAACATGCTGCAAATTGTACCTCCTTTCGACGAGCAACCTTTGACGGAAAGACCAGACGTATCCAAGTCTATGCAGGTAACTTCTTCCATCTGTTTTCAGAAGAAAATGAACTCCACTTGGCCAAAACACTAGCAGGGCCGTTGTCTCCTCAGCCTGGGTTCCATGATATGTGATGAACATGTTGGATACCTGAAGAAAGGGATCTTCCCTATAAGTGATGTAGGCTTGGAATGGGACATGTTTCAACACTGCCCCGATTCTTGGAGTGCCCTTTGAGGTGGTGACATATTCACCAAGGGGAGTGTCAAGGTAAACACAAAGTTAGAGAAAATGGGAACACCTACTTTGAAAGTTGAAAGGCTTCGGTTGCGATGGTCAGTTGTGAGATTGAATCATAAATGAATTACGTGATGGGAGCCTTGTCATGCGACATGCCGATACTTTGATCTTGGAATTCGGATAAACATACAGTCAAAAGTTTTTTGTTTTTTTTTTTTTGTTTCAAATTCTTTCAATTGTATAATGTATGTAGACGAAGGATTATATATACATGTTAATCCTCCATTGATTCATCCACTGATTCTCCTGTTAATGCAACCGGTTTGTCCGAATCGAACATATTAGAGAAACCTGAATCACAATCAAGCCAGATGTCTGGGTAGATGTAAAAGAGCCGGGTACAGACGCCATCAAGCATTGAAAATTGTCCAGCGCCATAATCTGGATGGACCTTTAAGTTTAGCCTCAATTCTATCTGTGCTGGGATGTCTACGCAAGTGAGGAGCACCAAAATCATCGAAACTGGAGCGCAGACTAAAAGGTGGCAAAGACGGGGTAAAATCTTCTGGAAGGCTCTGAATTCCTCACTAGTGACAAATGGACCCACGCTAGGAAGGGCATTATGGAGATAAATGTGTTCGAGGTGATGCATACTATTGAGCGTGACTAGGAACGTCGCAATGCCTCGCCAGAAGGAAAGTGGAAATGACTGAGAATTGTCAAACTGCCCAGTCTGTAAGAATCCCACGGAACTGGGTTTGTTGACTGAAGGATAAGTTTGGCCATTTACGTGAGATGGATTTCATGGAAAGTTCCAGGATGTGAAGTGCTTGAGCAAGGTGTGGAAAAAAGTTGATAGACCTTTTCGTCCCACATGGAAATGTCCAGGCGAATTTCGTCGATGCGCCCTGCGTGGTTCATTAACCTCCCCACAAAATTCGACCACTAGGTATTCTTTCTCATTCCACATCGAATAAATTTGATGCAAATTTTCGGTGGTTCCTGCTGCGACCTGGCCAATAGCACTTCCGTCCAGTGTCTCAATGGTGCGAAAATGTGAGACCAAAGAGCAGGGCAATTGAGAGTGACGTCACGCCAACGAGAGCAAATGTAAGAAATCTTGACCCAGTAAGGCGCACAGCCTGTGGAATCGATGTACCATTCATAGTGATAATAACGAACGTAGTGGATAAATATGGAAGTGAGAAGCTCGCTCGGGAGGCGAGAAATAAGGGAGTGGGAATTCCTTTGGGCAGAGGGCTTGGACAATTCTATTCCCTGTCCAAGAATATCTTCATCCATGCGGACTTGAGTGTTATTCATGGTGACCAGGTCGTGTGTTTGCCTGAAGCTAGATGTGAGTTGTTTTTGGAGCCATCAGTGGGATTTACCCAAAAGCGAGAGTGCACTGCTACTACATAATAGATGTAATGTCAACATTTGGATATTGTCACTCAGTCGACGACCTACGAGCAAGTAGTTCGTGAATACTTGTTGTGCAGTGGTCTGGCGACGATGCGAATGGACCCAAGTAGTACTAGTTGAAGTGAACGTGCAAAATGCTATTATAACTTAGCTCACAACATTTACATTGGGTGCAGACCGCATTCTCGATCAGCTTATACTCACCAGCGCCAACTAGCGAATGTCCGTACCATCTCGTAGCAAAATGGTTCCGCCCTTCGTCCCAATCTGGATAGTTGCTTGTGTCACTCGAGCTGCTTTGGAATGAACCCTACGTGCCACTGTTTGGGTCCTGCCATCCATTGCCAGTGAGAACACTCCAGCCATTCCAGATCGATATGGACGCAAAGACTCGAGGGTGTCTGGTTTTCGATCCAGATGTTAAATATTGCGACACCGTGACAGCCAAGGATCATCAAACTTGGTCACGACTCACGAGTGTCCAGACTCCAGATGGGATTCTGTTTCTGTTTAGATATGAGCCGTTGCTATGAATAGCTCCATAAGTTTCTCTTCCATAAACGTTGACCGCATCGGATGCGGTAGTTGGTGTTCCTTTACCCATTGATACATAGCCTCTACTGCGCACATTGCCTTATGCAGTGTGCAGTCTCATAGCCCTTACTGCGCATACTGGATTGTGCAGTATCATACATCGTATAAGTAGTTACCTGACTTCACCTGTATTTCCCCAGCTAGTTCTACGCAATCCAGCGTTGTTACTTAGCACATCCACGAGTCCCAAGTGTGCACATTGGGTAGTGAGACACTTCTTCTCTTTGCTTCGCCCACAACAAGTCTCCGAACTACTTCGAGTGTTTGCTGTGCTATGTTCCGATGCCCAGCGTTAACAAAAGAACTAGCTCTTCAACCTCATCTCTGTCCCTCGACAGAAAGATACACCCACCATTTCCGGACAAGGATCTCGACGAGGACGGACCATACGTCCCCCTTCTGATTCATCAGACGACACTCCTACACTGACCTCACTCTTCACACTCCCAGCACCAATCCCCATGGAAGACTGGAGAATCCAAGAGGCAGCACCAATCCCTAGACAACCACCACCCCCACCACCCAAAGAACCCCACTCTGACATAGAAATGTCGGACCACGGAAGCAAGGACACAGAACTCAAAGCCAGACTCCCAGCAGATTTCACTGGAGATCCGAAGGATGCTATACGTTGGAAGATGGCCATGACAGCCTACTTCAATATGAACCAAAAGTTCTACAACGAAAATGCCAAGGTCCTAACTGCCCTCGCAAAAATGAGCAAGGGTCGAGGAAGCGCTTTCTCTAAGTCCATCTACATGCAGCTTGCCAATAACACAATAAAAGATCTCACCTTCGCCAAGCTCATGGAACTATTCGAGAAAACCTTCTTCCCCTTCGACTACAAGAACCAAGCCAGGGACCAGTTAGACAAACTAGTGCAGATAGGGAAGAGTGATGCTGGATATATCAACTACATCACTGCCTTCCAGGCCGCAGAGGCCATAGCGGGGATAGACGACAAATTAACCAAGATAAACTACCTCATGAAAGGACTGGACCCGGACATCTCCACAAAGATCCTCTCCATCAACCCTCTTCCTGACAAACTCCTCGAATGGCTTAGACTCACTGGAGTATTCCATGCTCAGAACAAGAGGATAGAGGACCTGCGAAAAGGACGAAAAGTAGACTTCCCAAACAGAGGAAGATCTGCCAGAGATCCTATTGCAATGGACGTGGACGCTGTTCACATCAACTACACCCAGCTCTCACCGGTAGAAAGGGCAGAACACATGAAAAACAACAAATGTTTCAGATGCCACCGGGTAGGATGCCATTCCAGGAATCACCCCCAAGACAAATGTCCAGAAGGACAAGGAAAGAGCAACAACTGGGCCCCTCCTCGCCCACAGAGGAACCCAGCCAGGAAAGAACAGGTCAGGAAGACAAAGTTTGAAGAGTACCAGGACACCTTAAAAGAAAGGGGTGTTACTGAGGAGGAACTTGTATGCACACTCGACATCCTCTATGACATCAATAAGCCGGAAACCATTGCCACAACCCGGGTTGAAGAAGAAGAAATCCCAAAGAAGGATTTTTAGATGGGAGGAAAGGGTTGACGCTCTCCAATCCCGAAGTAATAGCACCAATGTTCTTGTCTGATCCAAACAGTGAATCTATGTGAATCCCTATTTCACTGTTCGAACAAGAAAATGACCAAATTGTCGACACATTTGCCCTCATTGACTGCGGAGCAAGCGGAGACTTCATAGATCGCGATCTAGTGAAGAAAAAAGGCTACAAAATGATCTGACTAGACAAACCAAAGAAGGCACAAAACGCCGATGGATCCCCGAACATAGGAGGGATCATCCGCCACAAGGTGACCCTTACCATTCGAATCAGAGAAGTAAACGAGAAAAGGAAATTCCTCGTCATCAACTGTGGAAAAGAAAACCTAATTCTTGGCATAACTTGGCTCTGAGAAACCAACCCCTCGATAAACTGGACCACAGGAGAAGTCGCTCTACCTGACAAACCAAAAACCTCACGACACGACTCCCCAAAAGCAGTATGCCAAAGATACCTCGTTCGATACCTAGAGCTGGATCCAGATGAAAAGATAGCCAAAATGTGGAGAAAAAGAATGGATAAAAGGATAGAAACCCTCAGAAAAACAACGATCACCACTGAGCTCGCTTCCCAAGAAAAACCTAAAGAAGAAACACTCCCACCTGAATACAAGGACTTTGCCGACGTCTTTGCCGAATGAGAGGGAAATGAGCTACCACCATCCCGACCATTTGACCATGGAGTAGACCTTGACTCGACCTTCGTACCAAAAGTGGCCAAAGTATACCCCTTGAATCCCAAGGAGAAGGAAGCCTGCAAGGATTTCATAGATGAGCATTTGAAATCCGGGAAAATTGTCCCATCCAAATCCCCGCAGGCATTCCCGTTCTTCTTTGTACCAAAGAAGGATGGATCCGTACGTCCATGTCAGGACTATCAATACCTCAACTCCCATACCATCAAAAACACTTATCCACTTCCCCTCATCTCCGATCTCATCAACCAACTCAAAGGATCGTCTATTTTTACTAAAATGGACATCTGATGGGGATACAACAACGTCCTTATCAAACCACAGGATAGATGGAAAGCTGCATTTATAACACCTATGGGACTGTTCGAACCAACTGTAATGTTCTTCGGCACGTGCAACTCCCCAGCAACGTTCCAAGCTTTGATGAACCACACCTTCGCAGACCTCCTTGCTGAAGGATGGTTAATCATCTACATGGATGACATTCTCATCCATTCCAGTGACCCAATAGTACACCAAGAACGAATTTGTCGAGTCCTCCAAAGACTCCGAGAACACAGACTATCTCTAAAGTTGAAGAAATGCTTCTTCGACAAAGCAGAGGTAGAATATCTCGGAATGATTATCAGAGCCGACCAGATCCAGATGGACCCAGTCAAGTTGAACGCCATAAACGAATGGCAAGCCCCAAAATCGGTCAAAGCAATCCGATCATTCATCAGATTCTGCAACTTTTATTGGAAATTCATATCTAATTTCTCCACCAAAGCAAAACTGTTACATGACTTAACCAGAAAAGGAGCAAAGTGGGAGTGGACGAAAGAGTGTGAAGAAGCCTTCCAAGCCATGAAGCAAACCTTCACCCAGAAACCAGTCCTCCAAATGCCTGATGTTACCAAACCTTTCACCATCATGACCAACGCCTCCTTAACGGCCATAGAAGCTGTCCTTATGCAAAATGACAGCAACGGAGATCTACATCCTTGTGCCTATCTCTCTAAAACCCTATCACCTGCGGAACGGAACTACGATATCTACGATCGAGAACTCCTGGGGGTTATCCGTGCCTTGGAAGAATGGAAACACTACCTACAGGGAACAGGACTTCCTGTGACAGTCATCACTGACCATAAAAACCTTGCATATTTCAAGGAACCACAAAAACTCTCCAGACGACAAGCACGATGGATGCTATTCCTTCAGGACTTTGACCTCCACTTCTCCCCTGTACCTGGAACACAAATGGGGCCTGCCAACGCCCTGTCTCGATGAGACACAGTGGATACCTCCACCGACAACCAGGAGGTTACCCTTCTCCCCAAAGACATCTTCATCCGCACCCTCGATATTGCCCTAGTTGAGAAAATTGCTGAATCTACCCCCTCAGACCCCCTAGTCCTCACAGCCCTGAAAGCCCTAAACAAAGGCACCCCTTTGATCTCCAAATCATCCCCACATGACTGGGAATATACTGAGGGAATGCTACTTTACAAACATCGTCTTTATATCCCGGAACCCGCACAACATGGACTCGTCCACCTCATCCATGAAAGCGACCATGGGGGACATGGGGGGATTTTCCGCACTACCAACCTGGTGCAACGTGATTATTGGTGGCCTGGCATGACCACCTTTATCCACAAATTTGTTCAAGGATGCGCAGCCTGCCAAGCTAATAAAGTCAACACCCATCCCACTACTCCGGCGCTGACACCCCTCCCCTCCTCCTGCACTCGCCCCTTTCAACAAATCTCAGTTGACCTTATCACTGACCTTCCTCCCTCTCTCTCTTTCGACTCTATCATGGTCGTGGTCAACCATGGACTTACAAAGGGGGTAATCCTCATCCCTTGCAATAAAAACATTGATGCCACTGGAGTTGCCCAATTATTTTTCACAAACGTATTTCGACACTACGGACTCCACGACCACTGCATTTCCGATAGAGGACCTCAATTTGCATCCGCATTTGCACGAGAACTGGCCAGACTCCTAAAATACGACCTAAAACTCTCCTCAGCATATCATCCCCAAACTGATGGCGAAACTGAGCGGGTAAACCAAGAACTTGAAACCTACTTATGCATATTCTGTGATGGACATCCAGAACAATGGGCGGAACTACTCACTATGGCCGAATTCTCCCACAATTCCGCCGTTCACTCCTCCACCCTGAAATCCCCCTTCTCCCTCATCTTGGGATATGAACCCCACTCCTATCCTCCAATCGGAAAGACGTTCCTCCTGGCTCTAGAAACACGCCTATCAGAACTAGAGGAGGCCCAACAGGAAGCGCTTGCTGCGCATGAGAAGACCCAACGGATCATGAAGGAATGAACTTCTTCCAGATTCCGCCCCTGGGAAGTTGGGGACAAAGTCTGGTTAGAAGGAAGAAACCTTCGACTGCGGTACCTATCAAGGAAACTGTCCCCTAAACGAGAAGGACCATTTGAAATCACACAGGTTCTCTTCCCTGTGTCGTATCGCCTCAAACTACTGTCCACCTGGAAAATACACGATGTCTTCCACGCCTCCCTCCTATCCCCTTATCAAGAGACTGCGGAGCATGGCCCCAACTTCTCCAATCCACCACCCGAACTGATTGGCAGAGAAGAAGAGTACAAAATCGATTCCATCCTTTCACACTGAGGAACACGAGGAAGAAGGCAGTACCTAGTATCCTGGAAAGGGTACTCCGCAGCAGAGAACACTTGGGAACCGGAGGGAAACCTCCAACATGCACAAACACTCCTGGATGAATATAAGTCCACTCGACCAAGGGATTTTCCCCAGTAAATGCTCCGGAGAAGAAACTTTGAATTCCAACCAGGCCTCCCTTTCTACAAATTCTTCTTCCTCTATCGCAATGACCTCCCCCCATCTCATCCCCTCAAACACCAATATTTCTGCAATAGACTGTACAGCGGCTGTCCCTGGCACTACGTATCATGACCCAACAACACTCCCCCTCCTCGAACTCCCATCGTAACTGCATCATGGCCGGAGGAACCTATGAATCCCTCATGGCCCAAAAGACCCATCTTGAGCTACCCTACCCATATTACATTTGTTCCAATCGCCTTCCTCCTCGCCTCCATCTTGACCACCCCTGCTCTCACCCTGCATATGGAATTAGACCTGCGTTATAACTACGATAAGAAAACCAAAGACCTATGCTCCCTCTTTCGTACGTACCAGGTCATTCACCTCGCCGCCCAACAACTCATTCCCCATGACTCCCCTGAACACTTCATGTCCACCATGCAAACCGGAGTGAATGAAGCACACTTCCTCACCCTTGACCTTCTCTATGAGGAGGGTTTCAGACGCCTAGTGGATTGTATCGACGAAAACTTGCTCCGACCCATTGTGGAGCCATTCTTCAAGATCATGAGCGTCCATGAGTATAGGGTCTATGTAGGGGACGCCCCTTGCGCTATTCCTTTCGATCCCCATCTGGACATGCCTGTGATGGTGGAAAGAACCCCCTCGCCTGTCCTCCAGATCCCACCGCCCCGCTCCCCGGAAAGGATATACTTTCCTGCTCCAATCTCCATTCCTGAGTCCCCTAAGATTGACACCCATGCCCCCACTCCCTCAAACGTTTCTGAGGACTCTCTAGTCGCAACCCATTCGCCCACTCCTGCCCCTGAGAACATGCAACGAGGAGCTCTTACTCGCCATGAGAGCCTGTTACCACCTAAGCTCGCTCAGTCAACGATGAACACACTGGATAACACCCTCCGCCCTCTCCTTAATTCCTTTTGAGGAATCAGATCTGCCTCCCTCGACGGAGCAGGCACTTCCCAAGACCCGATCGACGTTGACACCTCCCAAATTCCAACGCGCCCAAAGAAACGAACCCGTTGCCACCAATGTGGAAAACCTGATCACCTCCGTGTCTTCTGCGGAAAATACACCTGTCCCTGGTGTCATAAACACGCCCCAGGACATGTTCAGGCCAAATGCCCCCGAAGGCGATGTGGAGAATGCGATGAGTATGGACACATTCATGCCAATTGCCTGGTTTACAATGGGCTTGACCAAGATGACGGCTTTCTCGATGGTGACCTCGACTTCACCAACTACGAGGTCAATGAGGGAGATACAGAGGGACCAGATTGTTGAGCAGGTGCTTCAATGTTACGAAGGGGGTAATGTTACGATTTTCCCTTATAACCCCTCTTTTCCTTATGTCTACGGACTCATCGTCTCTCCTTGTGTCTTCGCAAGACACTTGTCTTCTTCTCCCCATTAGGTTTCTTTCACCTTTCCACTTCACTTGTTGAGTCATGCTTTACCTTTTGCTTACTTAACCTTACAAACGCCTGATGCACATTTGTGAGTCACGCTTTGTCCTTTCCCACTTAACGGACCAAACCCCTCCTCGTCACCATTCTCCTTATATGGTGACTTGTGTTCCTTTATCCATTGATACATAGCCTTTACTGCGCAGTCTCATAGCCCTTACTGCGTACATGGGATTGTGCAGTATCGCGCATCATATAAGTAGTTACCTGACTTCACTTGTATTTCCCCAGCTAGTTCTACGCAATCCAGCATTGTTACTTAGCATATCCACGAGTCCCAAGTGTGCACATTGGGTAGTGAGACACTTCTCTTCCTTGTTTCGCCCACAACAAGTCTCCGAACTACTTCAAGTGTTCACTGTGCTATGTTCCGACGCCCAGCGTTAACAGCAGCGGTGGGAACATCTTGGGTATGGAAAGCGGAGAGAGGGAGGTCAACGGATTGGACAGATTTGGTAGTGGGGACGGGAGGGGCATTAGTGACGGTGGGGCCCCAAGAGTCGGTGCTCCAAGATTTGAGGGGTGCGGGTGACGAAGGATGAGAAGAAAGTCTGTCAGATAAAGGTATGGTAATGGAAGAAACGGAAACGGAGGGAACTGGGGTAGGAGAACGAGGGGAGTAAATCAGAGGCATGTCGGATCAAGATTCGTAGTGCCAGGGACAGTTGTCGTATTTCTTGTTGCAGAAGTATTGGTGTTCGAGAGGGTGGGACGGTGGAAGGTCGTTGTGAAAGAGAAAGAAGAATTTGTAGAAGGGGAGCCCAGGTTGGAATTCGAATTTTCGTTTACGAAGCATTTTTCTGAAAGGCAGAAGGGTGACGGTTTTTATAATCTAGGAGAGTGGACTTTGCATGTTTCAAATCACGCTCAGGGACCCATGAGTCGTCTTTGACTGTGTATCCTTTCCATCAGATCAGGAAGGACCGACGGGATGGGGTTCCTCTGTGGCATAGAATCTTCTCAATTTCATATTCTTCTTCTCCAGCGATAAGGTCAGGTGGTGGTGCAGGGAAGTTCGGGCCGTGTACAGTGTTTTCACGATAGGGCGATAAGAGGGAGACGTGGAACATGGGATGGATTTTCCATGTTTGGGGTAGGCGGTGATCGGGGATAGTACCTTGACAATGGTAAAAGGTCCTTCTCGCTTCGGTATGAACTTCGGATTGGTGATAGAGTGTTTGAGGTTTCATGCTTCTAACCAAACTTTATCTCCTTTTTGAAAGGGAGAGAATGTTTTCCTGGTGTGAGAGGCCATGACTTGTCGTGCTAGTTCATGGATGGCGAGGGCTTCGTTATGAGCAGCAGTGAGAGTTTTCAATCGTTCTTTGATGGTGGGAAGGGTGGTTTCTGGGAGGACGGTGGGTAAAGCACGGTTCATATCCCATCATGAGGTAAAATGGGGATTGATTGGTGATGGAGTGAGGACGGTGATTATGGGCAAATTCGGCATGGGAGATGGAGTCGGACCATGAGGTGGGGTTATTTCCACAGAAGATGTGGAGGTATGTTTCGATTTCTTGGTTTACACATTCGGTTTCTCTGTCGGATTGTGGATGGTAAGCAGTGGACAAGGACAAGTTGTAGCCGAGGAGTTTTCCAAGTTCTTTTGCAGGATGAAGCGAATTGGGGACCGCGATCAGAGATGATCTTGTCATATAGGCCGAACTGTTTGTAGACTTTGTGAAAAAAAGAGGGCAGCAATGCCTTCAGCAGTGATGGTTGTCTTGGTGGGGCAAAGAATCACCCCCTTAGTAAGCCCATGGTCGACCACGACCAAGAGACAATTGAAGCCAGCGGAAGGAGGGAGATCAACAATCAGATCACAGGAGATCTGTTGGAAGGGACAGGAGGTGGAGGATGGAATGGGGAGGAGGACACGGGGGGTGAGTGTTCACTTTGTTTTGCTGGCAGATGGCACATCCCACAATGTAGGTATGGATGAAGGAGGCAAGGCCAGGCCACCAGAATTCGGCAGAGACAAGTTGGCAGATTTTGAGGAAACCGGGATGGCCGGCAGACTCATGGTCATGACAGCAAAGGAGGATGGAGTGACGAAGGGAGTCATCAGGGGGAACATAGACGTGACCCTTGTAGGTGAGGACACCGTCATGGGATTGCCAATCGGAGAGGCAAGAGTGAAAGGCAGGGGGAATATCGCCCTCCATGGACTGGAGGGCTTGGAGAACGAGGGGGTCGGAGGTAGAAGCGGATTTGATACGATCGGAAAGGAAGGTATCAATGAGGTTGACGAAGAGGGAAGAGGGAAGGAGGGTCGTGTCATTGTTTTCGGAGAATGAGTCAGGAAGGAGGTCAGGGCAACGAGAGAGGGCATCGGGGCCAGCGAGGAGTTTGCCAGGGACGTGGATCATTTTGAGATCAAAGTCGGCAAGGTTGAGGAGCCAGCAGGCTTGGCGACGGTTAAGAGCTTGTGGTTGGCGGAAGTACAGTGACAAGCAAAACTGTTGCAATGTCTAACCTCTGACCAGGGCATGAAGCACCCTGCAATCAATTGTGGGAATATCACTTTGCTTTGGTGGGAACAAATAAAGTACAAACCTTTGGCTACACCTTTGTCCCCAGGGTCATGTGACATTACCTACATACTGCAAAGATACATCCATTTCAAAACACCAATACCATTGCAACAGTTTTGCACCTTTTACTTTCCATGGTATATTAGTACTTGGTATAGCCTCCTTTTGCCTTGATAACTGCTTCAATCCTTCTAGGCATGCTTTCTATCAACTTTTGACACTCCTCAACAGGTATCCCCTCCCAATCAACCTGAACTCTTTCCCACAATTCATGAATTCCCTTAGGAGAGG